>JAOTJB010020635.1:0-10879 GCA_027123815.1 Erythroxylum minutifolium
TAAGTGATGTGACACGCCACCCTCGCGGGGCACGGATCCGGGTATCACTGTCGATATCGGGTTCAGGTTCAGCGGGAATGGGGTGTTACATTAGAGTTCTAGGTTTTTGTTTCTAATTGATGTGTAATTTTATTGTTTTAAACTACAAGTGCACGGTGTAGTAGTAGCTAGCACTAGCAAGTATCCCAAAAGGATTAAAATTACTATCATTTACTATCTTTCTATTATCTAGCCTAACAAATTAGGTGTTTAAGATAAATCAAACGCAAAATTAAAAAAACTAAAATAAATTAACATAATTAACTAACTAGAACAAGATTAAGCTAAGAAACAATCAAGCAAAGCAATGGTAACTAGACTTCGAATCCCCCTTAAGATTCTTATATAATCATGATTTCACTACTTAATTTGATCTATAATTTATTGGATCGTTGAAATTCCTATCTTATGTTAATTTCTTTCTTAAGACTACTAATACTTAACCCTCGATTAATTAATTGAAATCTCATTCTAGTTAAAACCTTTAAGATTACATTAATTGATTTTTTAATTGCACGATTATGATTGACCCTAATCTAGAGAATTTATGTGGACCTATCTTTAGGCTTGTATTCAAATCCTTTCAATTATAGTTGATCTATTCATAAAAAAGGACTTCTCAATCTCAATTATATGAAATCCAATATGAAATAATATACTAACAATATTAATTAAAAAATAATTAATTACACATAATTGAATCTTAATGAAACTAAAGAATGAATTAAGTTAAAATAAAGTCACTATTAGGTCTATCATAGGGTTAATCTAATCTAAGTACCAACAAAAGTTCAGTTTATAATCATAACATCAAGACTAAAGGAAAAAAAATCTAAAATAAACAAGATGAGATCCCTTTATCTTCCTAAAATTTACTTTAGATTGATTAAATTCACCCTAAATATGGACCCTTGCTTGTTCGTCATTCTCATTGTTGAGAAAATTTTATATATAATAAAACTTTGAACACTGTAAGTATAAGGATAGTATCTTATAGTATTAAAAGGTATCGTTCCTATGAGGATTACAAACACCTAAACAATTTTAATATAACTTTTTCTAAGGAACTAAAAATTTGATTTGAATTAAATAAAATAATAGAAATTGAAACAAATAAATAAATGAAACAATTAAGCAATTAAATAAGTGAGCTGCCCATAAAATTAGGATTTGATCAAAGTTGAATGTTTAAGAACTATTCTATCCTTATTTCTTTCCCTTAATCTTGTTGATTCAATTATGTTTGATCCTAAATTTCCTAAGGTTTTGATTACTCTCTCTCAAGATCTAATCAATTAACTCTAATTGAATTCGATATTTATAGATTTGTGATCTCTCGATTTACAAACAACTCCTAACTTATTTAATTAGATCTAAAGCAATTTATTAAATAATTAATTTCACAACCAAGATCTCTTTTCGATTGATCATTAATTTGATAATTTTGGGTCTATTAAGTTGCTAACTCTTATTGTACACCTTAACACCATTTACTTTGATTAACTCTCTTGATTTAATATCAAGTATTTACATTACAATTATCACAAATATCTAAAGATGTATTGAAGTCAACAATAATTAAGGTTCACAAAATCATTCCAAAATAATTCGTAATATGGATTTATAAATCCATAGACATGTTATATATCATAGAAATCCAATTACCCATCAAATACTATGAATAAAGTAAAAGGAAAAGAGTAGAAACTATTTGAAGCCTTGATCCAAAGTGCTGGAATTTTTTGAAACTCTTCTTTGATCTCTCCACTTTGATCTGCTTTGATGCAAAGGCTATTGCCTCTCTTTTTTTGTTGGTGTTTTTCACATTCTTATATAATGATTTAAGGTTTTAAGGTTGTGTCTAGGGTGGTTTCCCCACTTTTTTCATTTCTAAAAATAGCCAGACTAAAAATATGAAAAAGTTGCACTAGGAAAATCTTCTAGCTGATCATAACTTGGAGGCACAATTGTGCCTCACACTATTCTTCCTCTCTATCACGATCTTGCTTCCTATAGCCATACAACCTCATGCACTCCAATCATGATCGTGTATAGCTTCCTACATCTTCTTCATTCTTCAATTTCCTAATTTCTAACTTTCATAAACACATCAATCACCTCTTGAAATACTTAGAATATGATAAAAAAACTAACAATGAAACAATTCTAAGCTTATACACAGGATAATCATCTAAGAAACAATTTAAAACACACTAAAACACATAGAAAAACATAGTATGATCTATACCTATCAACCTCCCCACACTTAAAACTTTGCTTGTCCTTAATTAAAAAAACAAAAATCAAACACAAAAAACACAAAATCACACATTCATGCAATATGCAATAATGATAAAATGGCATCAAATATTATGGAATCAATTTAACCGCAAATATCAATCATTCAAAATGAGCCAACATACTAATTTATTCCTTTCATGTTTAAGTACTTTGAATTGAATATACATATCAATGAAAATATTAACACCCTATTTATACACCTACGACACTTGTAAGCATGCATTTATGATTAGCGATCAATCAAAAAGGTAACTATCACCAAACATCATTTCATGAAAATTTCTCGCTATTTTTAAAAGATTAGTAGGTTTATTTATTGTAACATCAATTTTTTAACGATAACCTAGCCTTTTGACATGAAGGTACCCTTGTCATGAATATCCCCTAGTTACTCAACTAGGTCACATTTTTATTTAGCTTGGTTGGATTGTCATTCTAGCCTTTTGGTGCAAAAACAAACACTTTATCGTGAATGCCCCTAAATACTTAGCTATATCACACTCTGAACTAGCTACCAGCTCTATTCTTAACCCAATTTTTTCAACAAGGGCCAACATACTAGTAATTTATTTATCACACTTCTTTTCTTTTTTTTAATTTCTTAGGCTATCTCATTTCCTTTTAGTCAATTATTCTCATGAACGGTTCTAATAATGCTAACCAATTCATTTAACTTATAATTATAAATGTATAAAACAAATTTTCTAAAGTGAAAGAATATGTATCATATCCTAATTAACATACATATTCATCCTAAAGATACTTAAAACATAAAATTCAAAAGTTACTATGCCTTTACAAATTAAATGACCATGTTCAAAGCTAAACTATTTCCATCAAATTCTTGTTATTGACATATTTACACAATTCAAATATATGTAACAAAGTTCACACAATTGACATATGTAACAAAGTTCACACAATGCCAACCTAATAAAAAATAACAAAATATGATATGCAAATGTAAATTTCACACACAAATGACATGCCAACGCATAAACATCCCCATACTTAGACAACACATTATCCTCAATGTGAGAAACCAAACAATATACATAAAAATAAATAACAAATAACGATAATGAAAAGCTTAGAGCAAGAAACAATTATGGAGATTGAGGCGATGATGGTGTGGGTGAAGGAATTTGAACACCTTGGCCAGTGAAATAATTTAAAACCTTCTTTGTGTCATGTCATTGTTTACGTTGATCTCGTGCAAACACCTTCATTTGCACCTCTATGGAGTTCATGCGGTCCACCATGAGATTTTTATTCTCTGATACCAAATTGAAGACTTTCTCCTAGCCTCCCTCGTCATCTTCCTCAGCTTTTTCAATTGATGAGACTTTAGTTTGGTGTTATGCTGGTGCAAAACTAGAGCTAGCTTGTCCAAGCTTATACTTCACTTGGCAACCAATATCTCAAAGTTCTATGTCATAGATCTTTAAGATCTTAGCTTGCCTTAAATATGTATGGTTAGGAAACTCAGAAAAAACAACAGTTAGTCTTTTAGTAGATACATTATGATATTGAGCAAGTATGGTAACAAGATAACCTATGTCAAGATAACTACTCTTCTTATTAAGAAAAGTAACTACTATATGAAAAATACGGGTTGAAGCACAAACATTGACATTATGGTCCATGCACCAAAGTTTGAATAATTCTTTACGAGAACAATTGTTACTTTTAGATTTGTTAAACACCGTAAGTCACATAAATTTATACAATAAGAAATGTTTTGTACCAATAGTAACATTACTATGTGCATTTCTCATAAAAAAGTCATCTAAACCCGTTAATTTTTTTCCAATATTGCTTAGCATGAAAGTTATAATGTTTTTCAATAATATTTGATCTAGGAAATCCACCAATTTCTTCTATGATATCATAATCCAAATTATATGGGTGGACTCACAATTGAAACAAAAAATTATCTAATTTATGTGGCTCAAAAGTTAAGAGTAGTATAAAATTCGAGGTTAAATTTGTATACACAATATAATTAAAATTAATAAATTTTTCCTTTCAAATTGTTACACTTAAAGTCTCATTCTTTTCTTTCAACCCTATATTTTCTACGATTTCAAAATCAAAATATCTAGTTGCAGTAACAGTTTTAGAGTGAAGAGTTTGGAAATGAATACCTTCTTCTTCCAAATAAATTAGAAAAGACGCTCTAAAATCTACTTGCCTATCACGTGCACCATTCCCCAACACTTGAACTTTCCCCTTTGGTTGTGAACATTTGGCAATTTTCTTGATTCTTGGTGCCATAAATAAGTGTATACCTACAAAATCAACCAAGAAACATAACAAAAACACACAAGAACACCCAAAAATGTATGAGAGAAAGGTTTTAAGAAATCTTGTAATAACCACTTAAAAGATGTGTTTTTTGTGTGGAAATCACTAGATTTGTGAAAGATAAAGGAAAGTAGTGAAAAAAAAAACCTCAGCAAGAATGAAGAGGGAGTTGAAGGAGTTTGAGAGCTTGGAAGGTGGGTCCTAGGCTTTAGAGAGATAAGTAAGATGTAGAAGAAGAGAAAAGACGTATTTAAATAGTTAGGATTGAAAAAGAAGGGGTAACATAGGGTTTAAAGGGGTGGGTCACGAGTTAGGCACGATCATGACATAGATGGAAATGACAAACTTTGTCCTATTTTGCTTGTTTTTCCCCATATAACCCTCAGGCTTTGTTCCCTAACTTGTAATTACTTCAAAAATATGAATATTAACAATCCAAACCACTCCAAACATATATAAAGACCTAAATACTAGATTTCAAGAAAGAAAAACCTAACTACCCAAAATGTTAAGTTATGGTCTTTAAGTTGAACTTCCATCATTTAAAACATTTTAACAAGTTGAAAGAAAAGAAATCACTTCCCTTTCTTATGAAAAAACTCCTTTGAGATACAACCTTTGTCTATTCACCTTGAAGGTGTCTTTGTTTTGATTTTCCAATTCTAAAATTCCAAGCATAAATACGTGAGTCAATTTAAAAGGCCCACTCCAACTTGAGCTTTTTGGGAAGCAACTTCAATCTCGAATTATATAGTAACACTATATCTCCGACTTTAAACTCTTTCTTTTTGATATGAGAATCATGCCATTTATTCACTTTTTCTTTATACAACTTGGCATTCTCATACGCATTCGCTCGAAGCTTGTCGAGTTCATTTAATTGTAGAAGCCTTCTTTTACCCACTTGCTTCCAATCAAAATTTAGGGCTTTTATCTCCCAATATGCTCTATGCTTTAGTTCCATGGGCAAGTGACAAGCTTTACTATAAACAAGCTTAAATAATGTCGTATTAGTTGAAGTTTTGAAGTTAGTCTAATAGGCCCATAGGGCCCCATCCAACTTTAATGCCCAATCCTTCCTTGAACCACTTACAGTCTTCTCTAATATTTGTTTAAACTAGTCATTCACAACTTCCACTTGTCCACTTATCTACGGGTGGTACAAAATGGCAATACAATGGTAGACTCCATATCTTTTCAAAAAGAAATGAAAGATTTATTACAAAAATGTGTCCCTTTGTCACTAATTATGGCTAGTGGCACTCCAAATCTATTAACTAATCTCTTAATAAAAATTTGCACCACTTTTCCATCATTTTTTGGATTTGCCACGACCTCAGGATATTGTAACGTGTAATCCACTTCAACTAAGATATAGGTTCCCCATAGAGGATGGGAATGGTTCCATGAAGTCCAATCCCCACACATTGAACACCTCTACTTCCAAAATGTTAGATAAAGGCATTTCATCTCGTTTCAAAAAGTTCCTTACTCTTTGGCATCTATTGCATTGTGCTACAAACTCTCAAGCATCCTTGAACAAATTTGACCAATAAAAACCAAATTCTTATACTCTCGTCGATGTTTTGTTTGCTCTATAATGCCTAGTATAGATAGTTTTATGACACTGTGTTAGTATATATGACATTTCTTCCTCTGGAATACACTTTCTAATTAGTCCATCAGCACATGTCCTATAGAGGATTGTGTCTTCTCATAAACAATAGGTACCCTCATACAAGAATCTCTTCCTCTATTGATAAGATAAATCTAACGAGAGGGTACCAACTGCAATGTAGTTGGCTATGTCAGTATACTATGGTACTACAAGACAGTTAAACATCAAGGTTTTATCAAGAAATCATTCATTAAGTCTTTACTTTGCTCTAACTCCCCTCCTTTAAGACGTGATAAGTGGTCAGATACCACATTCTCCACTCCCTTCTTGTCTATAATCTCAATATTAAATTTTTGTAAAAGCAATACCCGTTAAATAAGTCTCAGTTTTACATCCTTTTTTAGTGAAAAGATACTTAAGGGTGGTATGATTGGTAAAAATGATCACCTTCCTTAATAATTCCAATACCACAAATACACTTAATGATCATCCTTAATCACATTCACATGGTCATTACATCATAACCATGCTTTTATGCCAAAAATACCTTTAAGGCTAAACTTAACATATTTAACATTAAAATTTTCCAAATATATTCCATTTGCTTTCTATCACTTAAAACCAATCCAAATTCACTTTCGTGACATTTTAATACATACATTTAAGCCATAAAATTTCATTAACACTTTTTTTACAAAATCAAGCACTCTGGGTCAAATTTCAATGAAAACTAATTCCAAATCAATTCCTTTTCATTTCTTTATTTCATTAGCATCAAAATAATGCTGTAAATATCATAAAACATCAAAATAGGAGTTTGGATCATGTCACATTAACAACCCTAGCCATGGTTTTTCTTTCATTCTTCCATCATTAAACTAACTTCCCAATGCCATTTAATAATCTTAAATCATCAAATGACAAAATAAAACACTTTAGGCAATATATCTTATCTTTGACCAAGTTTGAACAAGGCTTCACATGTTAGGTTTTCTTTATTTTCTTCTCCTAATTGCTTCCAATGTAATAAACCTTGATATTACATCAAAAGAGTTTAAATCACATCATCAAAACCAAATCTAAGCTATAACACATCAAACCCCATTTTTCACTAAAACTAGTAAATATACCTACCCATTTTCTTCTTCCTCTTCACTTGGATGGCTATGGAACCTTATTGGATGCTTTTAAAAATTTCAAATGGGTTAAAAATCATCAATACCTATTATTTTCCAAAAAGGGCATTTTAACCCTAAACTTTTGGAACTCCCGAAATTCATCCGATTGGGCTTATTTTCAATCCATTTCAGTGTCATAGGCTTTAATACCTATTCTGGGTATTTTTCAAATTTTCAAGGTTGGGTCCCCAAAATCACTATTTAAGTGGAAATATTATTCACCTAGATTTACTATTCATCCAAAAATACTATTCAGCGAAAGCATCCAGATTCCACTCAAAAATGTCACCTAAATCCTTAAAGCACATTTCAGGGCTTTTAAAGCTCATTTGGACAAATTCCGTAGCTTTTTAGAGTTTTTGGAAATTTTTTTAAAAATTTTCGGTCGAGTCTAGAACCATCTATGGTCTATCCGCGATCTTCGTTATAACCTTAATAATACATTTAAACACTTAATTTACTCTAGTACACCATAAATAGAGCGTACCCTTTAGAATACATGTACAACATATTACACAGTACAATAATCGAACTAGGATATTACATAGTGTCTACTGCCTCCCACAAAATCTTCCTCACTTTCCTTGTAGCTTCCTAGCCACCATGATGCTTCTTGGAGTGACTGTCATCGTAATCATTTATATCTAACACAAGTTACCATATAATAATCAATTATAATCATTCCCTTTCATTTCATCAAAAAAATGTCTATAGATTTTCCATGTTGGAATCACCCTCAGCTTCTTGTACACTCCATCCAATACCTTATTAGCTTTTAATAACTTTAAATACTCTCATCATCCTATTAAGAAAAACTAGCCATCTTCCTCTACTTAAACAATCAATCTAATAATAACCTATCAATATAATCAATCTATAAACAATTTATAATTTATAACCTATTAATATAATCAATCTACAAACAATTTATAATTTGAGTAAGCTTTAATTAATTACACAACATTTTCACAGCTACCTTTCAATTGATAACAATCAAGTTTCTAGCTCCTATGACTCATTATAAATATAAGCATGCATCCACCAATAGAATGCACTAAACCTTTTCCTTCTACACTTTCATAGAACTTATGAACATGGTAGCAAAGAAAAATCATTAACATCAATAATGGTATGTACCAACTATAAGCTTATACATTATAAAATGAAAAACATCTAACACATATCAGAGGAAGTTTCATAAGAAATACTCCTCCGTTTGCACACCTCTTACTTTATTAAGTTCACACTTTATAACGATATATGAATCATCAACTTTGTAATCCTCTTAAGGCCTCAACATCTTAGCCTCATCGATATTTTTCTACACTCATTTTGTACAATTCAAAACCCTTATATTCAATTCCATAGTTTTACCACTAATGCCGTCTACATGGTCCTCTATTATTTTTAATGACAACTCTTTATGATAAAATTGTGTACATAAATAGTAACACATACCCCTTCTTACCCTAAACATCTTAATCTCTCTTAGTCATTGAATCTTATTTCATAAACCTATTTAATCTACTTTAGAGTAAGGTTCTGCATCAATTCAAACATCTTCTCATAATAGTATCACATTTGACAACTCTATAAATACTCAAGTTGTATTGGTCACATTCATATATAACGACATTACTTGATAAACTAACCACATTATTATAAATTTATTTAATACACCTTTAGACCTTATTCTTTAAGGCAACACTTTGCTTACAATTCTATGTGGCAAGAACATCAACTTCGATCTATAATTTCAAGTTTTGAATCAATTAAGTTTATATACATTTTATTTATATATTAAATTAGTAGCTCATTACCTTCCTTTGTGTTCCTGACCTTATTCTTTCATTCTTTGTACGAAAAGGTGTTCAAATTACAACATATCCTTCTTATATAAACTATGATGGTCATAACATTAATGTCAACCTTAGCCAAATTATCACAACACATTCATAAGAATAAAATGATATCTCTTAATAAAACAACACCAGGATAGTTTATATGTAATGGATATGATTCTAATATCATGGAAACCACAAACTGATAAGACCATATTGTGACCAAGTCCTTACCTCACCACTTTGGTTATTTCTAGTGATCCCACTAATTTCCACATTACAAGTCTAAATACATAAGTAAACATATATAATATAACAACAAAGTATACACATATAAATGGTCATTAACAAAGTTAGTGAAATGGGAATGACATTGACTATATGCCATGTTTAATTTGGTTTTTTGAATGAGACTATGTTGATGTAATAGTCAGTTTCCAAACCTACTGAAGGATTAGAGTGTTAAATTACTTAGTCACATGAATTATATTATATTAGAATGAATTTGGTGCATTTAGAATATGATTTTTATGATTTCATTCACATGCATAATATGGGCATACATACATGAATGTTGATTTAGAAAAACAAAATTACACTCAATTGACATATTATGGGGTATGAAAGATTCTAAATAATTTTGACATGATTGTGTACTTCTACTGTCTTATATTTTGATTTTCCAATAAAAAGAATTGATGGATTATAATTTGTAATTTGGAGTTATTTGTCACAATAGGAAGATTGATTGGTTAAAAAGTACATTTAGACTAGGAAAAATTTCAAGTAGCAAGACAACTGACATGTGAAAATTTAGGATGACTAAACCTATAAAATGAGTGACAAATGGCCTAGATAATTGAGTGACAAATGGCATAGGAATTAAGTGACATTTGGAAACTTAAAGAGTGGACATATGTCTTGTTTTTTTTCTTGACAAGTGTTCGACTAATATTACACCTATACCAACAAAGACACTGCCAACACCATCTTCATGTTTCTTCTGTACTCTCTCCTTCTTCTCCCTCTCACTACCAAAATTTACTTCTCCTTTACATCTCTGTGTTTTGCCTAAATTATGTTCAATTGCCACACCAAAATTTGTGCAAAAATCCTTCATAAAGATAGTTTTAGAAGCATAACATTGTTGAATTTGTTGTCATCTTCTTGTTTTTGCTGAAACCATCCTACACCCACCTTGTTCTTGAGATGATCTTACATACATGTGAGGCAAAGCAGGCTTGATACTTTAAGGTGGCATTTGATATTCTAAACAAGTAAGTGAATTATTGATCTTTGTGGCAATATGATGAATGATTAGGGATGGGTTGAATGTAGTGTTGATGTTGAAGTTGAAGTTATGATGGAAAATGATGGATGAATTAGTTACTTTTTTGTTCTATTTTTGAATGCATGAAAGTAGTAGTTTATAGGCTATTATATGGATGATCTAATTTGGGATTTGAGGTATAATTGATGATGAATTCATGATAAAGACAGTTGTTATTAAGATGTTTTCAACTCTAGAAAAGTTAGGACTATATGTATAATGGCATAACATGAGTGGTAATAAAGCAAATGAGTAATTTTTTTAT
>JAOTJB010020707.1:0-10872 GCA_027123815.1 Erythroxylum minutifolium
AAGTATCACTGGTGGGGAATTCCTCCCCCGTGGGTCACGGATCCAGATGTCACGTAGGATGTCGGGCCCGTGGACCCGCCCGGTTGGGGTTCCAACACTAACATTCATTTCATTAAAGAAAGGAAGAGGTGCATTTGATGTATTATATCTTCCTTCTTTCATCATAACCGAAAATGAGAAGGTCTCATTTAGGATATAGGTCTTTTCATATGGCCATCTTAAACAAATGAAAAGAGTCTCATTTATTGGCTTCTTTATGATTGATTAAAGGATGAAGTGATGCATTGGATGCACAACACATCTCTCTTTCATGATAACCAAAATTGACAAAGAGAGGAAGGAGTGTTCTTGCATTTTGCTTTGACTCACTCTCTCCTCTCATGCATGCATAGCCGAAACTTGAATGAGAAGAGTCTCAGTTTCGGCTTCTTTCTTCTAAAAAAATCTCCTCAAAATATTTCTTCCCCTTTCCCACCAAAGGATCTTGTTAACTAAGTTGTCCAAGAAGAACAAGTGGTAGATCGGATTTGTCGGGGATACAATAACAAGGAGAGGATACATGGACAAAGGAAAGGATACAAAATAGTCAAAGCTATGGCAAGGATTTGGAGAGGATACAAAAGCGAGGAGTCAAGGTTATAGCAAGGAGTTAGTATATTTCTACCACCTTGTTGGTTCTTATATAAATTATTTTCCTTATACAGTATCATGTATAACTGAAACATATTGATTTGGTTATATTATTTCTGCTGTGTTTTAATTTCGAAAAAGTTTTGAAATCTACCGTTTATCTAAATCTTGCATACTTTAGTTTTCAATCTAACAGGAATCACTTATATTTTTGCTGTAGTTTTACTAAAGCAATTTGAAGCAGGATGATGCACTTTTTACTAGTCCCTCGCTATACTTTTAAGTGGGGGAAAACTTTGCATATGATTATGGATTGCTCCAAGCAGGATAAGCCAAATGGGTTGCTCATTAAAACAATCTTTGCTTCTACTATCTACATAATATGGAGGGAAATAAACAGGAGATTATACAATGGGCTTGAAACTGAAAAATATCAGATAGTAGATATGATTATTAATTGGGTTTGAGTTGCCTTGATCGCAAACTCCAAGTAGGATGCACTTGCTCATAACATGAAAGTTACTGGGATGCTATAATTATTTGTATCTATTTTAGTGGAATTTGTGTTAAACATTAATTCAATATATATTAAACTTGATAAATGATGCTTTTTGATGTAGAAATTTTTTATAATTTAATCTATTAAATTTTAACTAAAATAAATATTATATATAATTAAAAATGTTTCATTTATAAGTGATAGGCTTTGGAAAAGGCAACTTTTAGTGTTTAATCTCTTAAAATAAACTCAAACAAACATAAAAAACTAAAAATTAAATTAGAATTCAGTATAAGCTAATTAATCTAGTAAAATATTAAATTTAAAAGTAAGTTGAAAAGTTTGTAAAAAGATCATTACGGTATTTAAAAGGAAGGTTCATAGACTACAATTAAACTAAAAAAGTAATTAATTAAATCAAAATTTTAATGTAAAGGTAATTGACTTTTCATAAAGGTCATTTGTCGTTTTGCTATCTAAGATTAATTATCTTCATTCTTTGTTAATATAAACTAAGCTTCGCATCTCTCTCTAGGAAATTTTTCTCAGGTTAATACCCTTAAGTACTACTTTAACTTACTATTTTTGGCAAAAATTCCTATATGCTTAAAGCTTAGATTTTTCCATTCTAGGGCCTTCGCTCATAGAAGCTACATTAAAAGGCATCACCACTCCCTCTAGAAGCAAAAATAGGTTAAACTGAAGGCCACATCCTCCTTAAATACTTCCCAACATTTGTAGTAGATGGGGTAGTTACTCAACCAATAAAGATTATGTAATTTAGTTTAGTTGCCAGTTCTTCCACCTTGGTAGGGTATTTTATTAGAAAGCACTAGTTTTTCCTCAAGTTCAGCTATGGCTGATGGCCTATTAGGGCAAGAAAGGGTTGGAGAAAACCTTACTGTGCAAACACATTTATGTTCATATTTACTAAAGATGCTTACTTGACTGAAATTCTGGAATTAAGGCCCTAGCATATTGGTAGTTAGCCCATGTTTTTCATCAAAATGGAGACCAAGTATAGAGTTGGATAAGTCTAGAGTTGAAGCTCTTCATTTATAGATTAACTTTCATAATGTGCCTTTTCAGTATTGGACCATAAAAGGATTAAGCTACGTTGCTAGTTCTATAGGGAGACCAATCTATTTTGGTTCTTCTCCTACAAAAATGAATAAAATATGCTATGCTAGAATTTTTGTGGAAGTTAAAATGAATGAGAAGCTACTAGAAACTATTTCTGTCATGAGGCTAAATATAAATGGTAAATTAATTATGATTGAAATTCAACTATCTTATAGTTAGAAACTAAATATGAAAAACAAGATTCAAAAGACAACTAGAAGTCTTTTTTCTAGAAAAATTTATTTTGAAATAATGAGAATCAAAGAGCCAAAATTTTCAGAAGTTCTACCTCAATAGTCCAATAACAACATTCGAGTTTATCAACTCCAAAAGTGGGAATCAAAAGACAATTATAAGTGACTAAGCTTCTGAAGTAGAAAGGGTAGATACAAGTGAAGTGATCATTGAATCTCCCAAAAATATGGTGAGGGAGGAAAGTAGCATACAAAAGTCTTAATTGCCTAATAATTTAGATCAATATAAGGAAGAGAATAACACATAAATGAATAGGGAGTATCTATCAAACAAAGATTAGTTACTAAAAATGGAGGAGAAATTTACTAATTTTGGCTCATCCTCCAAAAGAAAATCTAGAAGAAAAAATGGTAAAGCCAATGTTAGAGGATGGTAACTCTATTTAGGTAAATTAACTGTATCTATGCTCTTTTGGAATGTTAGAGGGATGAATCACCCTCTAAAGGATCAAGCAATTAGAGAAGTCTTTTTGGAGAAAAACCTAGTCATTTTAGGGTTGCTTGATGCTGAAATAAAGGCTTTTAAGCTTCAAAATGGTATGATGGTTTTGGGATACAATTGGAACATAATGGAAGAATTGTTTTTTTCCATAACATTAACATTGTAAAGATTTCCATTCTTATAGGCATGAGCCAAAAATATCTTGACAACCAAAATTATCAAGATAAATGAGTTAACCTACTAGATAATAATGAGACCGATTAGATGCCCAAAAATTTTCCAAACCCTAATTTCAAGCACATACACTTAGTATGCTACAAGCATCAAAATAATGTATTTCTTATTGCATAAAAATGTTTCAAGGTCTTATAACCAAAAGACATACACATGAGTCATCAAAAAGTCAGCCTCATTTGCTTTCCAAAAGCTAACCAGTGTTGACTTTGACTTGATCTATTAATTGAATCAAGTTTAATTAATTCTAGAAAAATTATAAAGTCTTGTACACATTCTAAGTGTTCCTAATAAAAAATTCAAGAATCTAATTCTAAGGAATTCTTTATAAACTAACTGGAATTAGTCAGCACATTATATGTCCACTAACACTTGTTATACACCACCAGCAAGCATGTAAAATCAAGAATAAATAATTAATCACTTCAAAAATAGGTATAATGCATCTCGTACTTGTGACAACATCATATGTGCTTGTTCATAATGGAAATTCGTAAAAAATTGTTCATAGAGTTATTATGGAATTATAAGCATACATGTTCATAAGATTTTTAGAATTTCATACATGCATCAGAATGAAATTAAAATTGTAATAAAATAGAAAATAACATTTAATTTCAGCTTCCTTTAACAGAAACATAATATAACACCTTATAAAAAATTTTGTGAAAGAAAATTAGAAAACGTTTTTTCTAGAAGTATTACAAAATTTTCAAAATTAGCATATGTATTCTGTTTTCTAGAAATTTCTAGGAACAACATATGCATATATTCGAAATTAATTCACAATAAAATAGCAAATGAAATTCGATTGTAATTTCCTTTTACAAAAACATAATATAACATCTTATAAACATTTATGTGAAAGAAAATCAGAAAAACAAATTTTTTAAAATTTATAAGAAATTTTCCAAATCAAAATGCATTTTAGTGACAACCAAACAAATAGTTTGCACATATTCAATAGATCATCTAATATATGCATAAGTATCTTTGATACCACTATAGGGGAGCCATGGATAAGCAATGGAAGCATTGGAATCAAAATTTCAGCCCAACGACATCCCTAGAAAATCCAGAATCATATGCATAATTGAAAGAACATGTTATTAAAATTGCATACCTTAAGGACATCTCCTCCTTTTTTACTTCTTCTCCTTGTTTGGGTTGTTACAAACCCCAAACACCTTTCTTGGCCTCTTAAAAGCATGAAAAAATGGAGAATAATAGTGTGTAAGGGTGGTTAAAACACTGAACAAGATGAATTCAAGTAGATGCTCAATATAGAGTTAGATCATAATCAAGTTACATGCCATTAAACTTATGCAACAATTGCATAAAATTGTATGAACAAACCTCAAGATCACTGCTCTCAACCTCTAGAATTCTTCTGGACCCTTAGCCTCTTAATGGAGTGTGTTTTTTGGCTGAATTTTGCTATGTTTATATAAGTGAAGAACTCACTTATATACCAACTGTCATAATGTGCGTCACGATCATGATTTGGATTAATTAAAATGACAATTATGCACACTTTTTTTTCATCCTATCTTTTATACGTGTGACCCTTAGGTTCCTAGTTATTTTGGACACTTAAGTTAACTCTTAATCTGAGCGTATCATGAATGGTTTTATGCCAATTTAATTAACTCTTAATCGAAGCAAATCATAAAGGGTTTCATGATACCAATTTACTGGAACATAAGTGAATTAACACATAAACTCTTCGATAGTTAATTATCCTATGAACCTTTCCATAGACAATTACCGTGCAATTTGTCCCTTCACCATCCCATACCCTACTTAGTTCGGAGTATGGGCTATGTGTCAACTCCTACTAGACTGACTATGTCACATCTAGTCCATGTGATGTTAGTTCTTATCCTAGGGATCTCATTACTCTATGTGTCATTGAAGACTCTCTTCATGACACGTAACTACTCTGGCTAGAGACTCCTGATTAATGACCCCAATAAGAGGCCATAGGTATCATCTCCTTCTATCAGGAGTGGTGAATTATTTATTGGCTACCTAGTTAACTTCGAATACCAATAGCTATACCCAATCACCACCCTATGAGCAACCTCGTCTTGAGGTAATAAGGAATGGTGTCAAAGCACTATTTTAACACATAACCTAGGTTAAATAGTCCAAGCTTATGTGATTATTGCTTAGATTTGTTTGTTTTACTCACTTATAAGGCAGTTGTCTGATTAAACTTAGCAAGCGTCTCTTAGGTTATCCAATAGTTAGGATTAATTAACGAACTCTTCTTAATTAACTATGACCTAAGGAAAAACTGGGATTAACAAAGCTTGTTGTTAATCTATGACCAGTAGTTCAATAAGAGACAAAAGAACAACAACTCGATGAAATATGTTTAATTAGAGTATAGGACAAGATTGAACTAAAGAATCGGACTCTTAACGAATTCACCACTTTCATCATTTTTGCATGTTTTCTTTAATTTTATTTTTTTAGTTTAGCTTCATTTTAGTTTCTTATTTCAAACCAACCAAATCCCCTTAACCTAAACATCGATTAATTTCATTTCAAAAACTTTACACACATCTCTGTGGGATCAACCTAGACTCACCACTACTATGATAGTAATCTAGTTTATTTTGACTAGCGTTATGACGCATTGCTATTAATTATTCTCTCTCAAGACCTAATCATTTAACCCTAATTAATAATCCTTAATTAATAAAAAAATTCCAGACTTGTGATCTCTCAATTAACAAAAACAACCTAATGTTTTTAACTAATTCTTAAGCAATCTATTGGATAATCAAGTTCTCACACAAAATCTCTTTTCGTATGATCATCAATTTGATATTTTCATGAATTATTAGGTTGTTAACTCTCATTGTCCAACCTAATCATATTACTATCGACTCACTCTCTCTATTTGTTGTCAAAGTATAAGTAAAAGCAAATATTATAAGACCCAAAACATTGTATTGAAATCAAAAGAGTTCAAGTCACAAAATAGGTCAAGAAAAAAATCCTAATATGAAATTAAAGCAACATTAACGTGTATAATATCTTCTCATCTAGTTCACACATCAATTTTGATGAAAATAACAAAAGTAAAGAAAGGAAAACTTGATTTCGAGCTTAATCTGCAAATTTAGAAAATGCTGGACAGTTGATGCTCCTCTTGGTCTTCCTTGGATTAATCATAATTTGGTCTAATGGAGGCTGCTCTTTTATGAGTGTTTTATGTTCTTAAATAGTTCCTGAGGCATCTAGGGTTCTTTATAGGGTTTAACCACTTAATTTAGCTCCAAAAATAGCCCTAAAATGTCAAAATTACAAAAAGAGTCGTGTGCTGGAAAAGCTAAAATTTGCTAGAATTGTTGTCTGCTCTCGTTATCTAGATCATGACATGCAAGTCATAATCGTGACCTGATTCTATACTTCCAATTCTTCTCTTATCTTCAATTTCTTGTTTCCATACACTCAAATGCACATCATACACCTTTTGAAACATAAAATTAAGATCCAAATCATGCTCAAAACCATATAAACACTTAGATTATAAACAAACACTAATAATAATATCATTCTAATCCTATATACATGATAATCATCTAAGAAACACTCAAATTTACAATTAAACATCTATCAAAATATAGTATAATTTACACCTATCTACATCCCTACACTTAAATTTTTTCTTGTCCTCAAGCAAAAACAAAACCAAAACACAAACTCGAGCAAACGAAACAATAATATATTTATGCAACTTGCACTAATGATATAATGACATTCAACTTGTCAAAACCAATTTAACCTCAAATAACAATCATTCAAGTTGTTCCAACATATTAACCTAGGCAATTTATGGTTAAGCACTTTGGATTCAATATATATACTAATCAAGACATTAACATCGTATTCATTCACCTAAAGCACTTGTATACATACATTGATAACTATTAATAAACCAAAATTGCAATTATCACTAAGTATTCCTTCATGAAAATTTTTTCTATTTTCAAAGATCCGTAGGATTTATTTAGCAAAACACCAATTTTTCTTTAACGTTAACCTAGTCTTTTGACGCGAACACAAACACTTTGCCATGAATGACCCTGGTTACTCAATTAGGCCACATTTTATTAATTAGATTGGACGGAATGTCATTATACTCTTCTGACACGAAGAAAAACATTTTTTCATGAATGCCCTTAGTTACACAACTATATCACATTCTCAACAGGCTACTAGCTCTATTCATAACCCAATATTTGTTTTAAAAGGACCAATGAAATGGTTTTTCATTTAATAGAATACACAATTTTTTTCATATCACATAGCCTACCTCATTTCTTTTAGTCAACCATCCTCATGAAAGACTACTAATGATTCTAACATATTTAATTGACTTATAATTATAAATGTATGTAAAAAATTTTCTAAGATGAATAAATTGACGTTGTATCCTAATTAACATGCATATTTAACCAAAGATACTTAAAACATAAAATGCGCTAGACAATATGCCTTTACAAAGTCAATGACTACGTTCAAAGCTAAAATACTTTCATCAAATTATTGTCATTGACACATTCACACATATTCTCACACCATGTCAATGTAATAACAAACTAAGACAATATGATATGCAAACTTCACACACATGACATGTCAGTGCAAAATTTTCCCCACATTTAGAGAAGAGAGTGAAGTAAATCACACGTTAGTATAGACATTACGTACAAGAATCTCGATACATAAGAAGGGGGTTGAATGATGTATCCTTTTTGTGAATATAAAATCTTGTTAAGAACTTCTCTTTCTTGTTAAAAAGATATCACAGAATTTATATGAAAATTATTACGTAGTTAAATCACAAATATCTTCTATGTGATTGTTTAACAACAAAATAAACTGAAGTAAAGGATAGAGGATAGACACTGCGATTTTTATACTAGTTCACCCCAAACTGTGGGCTACGTCCAGTCCTCAGAATTTGTCTGAGTGTTTCACTATACTCAAAACGCCTACAAGTATTCTTTCTTTCCTTCCAGAGCCTCTTCAGGTCTCTTACAAAGTATTCTTTTAGCTATCTTCGCCTCTCCAGGCTATCAACCTTTTCTTTCTCTCATTAGAAAAAGATTGTGAGCTTTTGTTACAGTAGGGTTAGCTCTCTTCGTATCGCACTATAGAATTTATCTTTTCTAAATCGTAAGATTTGTAAGAATTCTCTCTAAGATTCTCTAACCTTCTCTAACCTTGTCTAACATTGTAACATCTTCGACTAACACTAGTATTTATAGGCTTCGTCTCTAACTGCTTCTTGATTTTTGATAACCGCTTCTTGATTCTTGATAACTGTAATTTAGTTGAGTTCTGTAACTAACTCTATCTAGATAACTGTCTGACATGCTAGTGTATCTTCATGGTATCATCTATGTCTTCTTTGAATCTATATTGTCTTTACGTTTATGTTGACTTTGCGTCTGCGTCTGTGTTTTGATTTCGCATCTGCGTCTGTGTTGTATTTACGTCTACATCTATATTTTGATTTCGCGCCTGCGTCTGTGTTGTATTTGCGTTTACGTCTGTATTTTGATTTCACGTCTGCGTCTGTGTTATGTTTGCATATGTATTTCCTTCTGCATTTATGTTCTGTACTTTGTCTACACACTTAACACACTTGTCAAAAACGTTCATTTGTTTCTAACATTATTAGTATTTGATTGTCATCAAAATTAATCATCGTAAAGTCCTCTTGACTTAACAAATTATACATGAATTTCTTATGTTAATACTAAGTTTGAATTCATCATATTGAAGTTCAAGTCTTTATGTTTAAATTCATCACCTGCAAGTTCATTTCCAAAGTTTGATTTTAAACAAGCACTATGGTACGTGGCATTGTTACACCATATGAATAAAGAAAGCAAGTTCTCGTTGTAACTCCTAGGCTTGTAGAATTTTTTACTGATAAGTCTTATGGGAGCTACATCACGGGTTTCTCGCCTATATACTATCCTAGGGGTTTATTATGCAAAGATTTGTCATGACAATTATACATGAATTTCTTATGTTAATACTAAGTTTGAATTCATCACGTTGAAGTTCAAGTCTTTATGTTTAAATTCATCACTTACAAGTTCATTTCAAAAGTTTGATTTTAAACAAGCACTATGGTACGTGGCATTGTTACACCGCATGAATCAAGAAAGCAAGTTCTCGTTGTAACTCCTAAGCTCGTAGAATTTTTCACCGATAAGTCTTATGGGAGCTAGATCACGGGTTTCTCACCTATATACTATCCTAGGGGTATATTATGCCCTAAATCATCCATAATTATACAAACTCATTCGATATGCAGTAAATACTTATGTAATTCATACATCTAGTCATCAATCATTCTAACAATATTCCAAATAACAATATAAAAAAACAAGATAACCATTCCAAAGAATAACTCACATTCATATAATCTATTAAAGTATAACATAAAATATGAACAGAAGTTGGATGACTTACTTGGACGGACAGACAATAGGAGACGAAAGACGATAAACAACAAAGATCTAAATAACATAATGATAACTCATTAGAAGTTGACATAATAAGTTTTAATTTAAGCAAACAATAAAATTGGATTAAAAAAACTTCATTTCATTTTCAATTAAATAAATTGAAGAAAGTACATGACATTTTTTTAATTATATTTATGCAAGAGTTAATTACACCAAGATAACCACAATTAGGTAATGTTGTTTTTAGATAGACTCTATATTTTAACTCATCAATCATCGTTAGGGGTAAAGTTGCAAATAATAACACAAAACTGATCACATTATAAATTACATAGTTGAATGACTTACCTTAATAGACAGACAATCACAAACTATAAAGAAAACAAATGAGGTTGAACAATTATCTATGCTCTTTAACACAGAACACGACTTGTAAGCTAGACAATAAACAATTAGCTATTTTTTGATAAGTTTTGAATTGTATTATAGGCAATAGCTTTGTACAATAAAAGATTTATGTTATATCAAGTTAAAATTTTTATATTGATAATTTCTAATTTTTAGATTTATGTTAAACATTATTTGGGATTTCATTTACGGATATAGTTAAAGCTTATTTTAGAGTTTCACTTATTTAGGAGGACTAACTTAGACTTTAAGTAATATTATAATCCATGTGAAATGCTACATCAGTTATATAGAAAGAGTTATCACTTTTCATCAATCATAAATGACATGGGCACTAATATTAAGATTTTCAATAATTCAGTGAAATAATCGAAGAGGAAACTAAGGTAGGAATAATTATGAACAAAATAAAGCTTAGAATCATGACATTGTATGCTTTTATACTAAAATTTGTCAAGAGGATTTATCTATTAATCATCTAAAGTGTGTTGTTTATAAGATATATCAATGACCAAAGTCCTACACCTACCTTGATGTTTGTTAAAGCTTGATAGTTATAGGTGAAAAAGCTCATGAAATATAAACATTTTAAGTGAAGATCTTAAGGTTAAGATTAATCTAGTAAGTATGTACATTCTAATTCAAACATTCTTTTAGTTATTACTGAAACAAAAAAAAGGTACATTTTAGTCAAGCTTAGGCCTACAGAAAGTGACCAACTTTACCAAATCTCACAAATGTGTTAGAAAGGACAATCATTTAGCCAAGTAACCTAAAAAC
>JAOTJB010020717.1:0-10871 GCA_027123815.1 Erythroxylum minutifolium
TTTAGGGAATTTAGGGATGAAGATCCTAGTAAATTCAATATGTCAAATTTAATATTTATATGGCATGGGGTCTATAAAAAATTAAAAAATCTAGGTTGAAAAATTTTAAGGAGCAATTTGATTTTTGTCAAAGTAGGGATTTTTTAAAAACATTTTTAAAAAATTAGGGTGTAATTTGAACTCTTTGAAATTTTTGGGTTTAAATTAGACTTCTAAAAAAAATCTTAAGGTCCATTTTGACACTTTTAACTAATACTATGCTAAAAGAAGGTACTGAGGTAATAAACTTTAAGTTTTATCGATACATGGGGGTTGATAAGAGAGTAATAAAAGACTTAACTAAAGATATATGCTGCTGTCGTTTTGTGCTTCTCTTCTACAGTTGTTGTGTTTAATTCTTTGGACTGCCATTTTTTGAATCTTTTGAATACCCTACAATAAAAATTACAAATAATGTAGCATCAATTGTCTAAAAAATAATTAATCATCATATTTTTGCCCCTATAAATACAAATTTAATGTAAGGCACAATAATTCGAATAATAATCAAATAAAGCCATAAAGATCAATTATAGTGACAAAAACCCATCTAAATGATATGAAAATATATATGAATAAATGAGTTTATCAATATACTAAAAGAGGGAGTTGTCCAAAAGAGTGTTAGTTTTTCTTCATCATCTGTAGTTTTTAGTGAAAAGGAAAGAAAAATCATGGAGAATATTTGTATATTATAGGGCCTTAACTAGGTGCACCATGAAAGACAAAATCCTAATTCCATTGATAGAAGAGTTGTTAAGATAGTTGGTAGATTTAGGGTTCTTCTTTAAACTCTATTTAAGGGCTAGTTGTCATTAAACATATATGTTTTATATGGAAATTCAAAAGAGTGCCATTAAGACTTATGAAGGGCATTATCAATTTTTGGATATACTTTGTAGTCTAAGCGATGCTTATGTTACCTTTTAAAGTTTGATTAATTCAATTTTGATATCCTATCGAGTGAATTTTTTTATTATTTTTATATGACATTTGGTTTATTGTTCTTCCTTGAGTAGAATACCACTACTCCTTTCTAAGAGTGGTAAGGAGTAAGGATATATATATATTTTTTGAATCCTAAACTCAATCTGAAGTCCGATCAGGTTTGAGAGGCTTAACCTAATCCCTTATACAATTGAGCTTTGGGTTACTTAGACTAAGCTGAAGTCTAATTAGACTTTAATTGGAATAAAGTCCTATGAATTAGTTTAAGTTCTATTCGATCAGGTTAAGCCCAAAAGTCTAACTCTTTTACAAAAATATTAAATGGTCTAAAACTCATTTAAGTTAGATTAATCCTCAAAGCTTAACCCTTTTAAAATTATAAAATATTTCAAAGCCCAAGTAGGGAAAATCAAATACAAAAGTGCAACCATTTGAAAGATAAGACCGTAGACTTCTGGCCAGGCTAGATTAAGGTGTGATAGGCCCAAACAATTTTGCATCCCTGCTCCTTTCTAGCAACTTTAGTTATCTAAATTGTTTGGTTTTGATTTTGAAATTCAATATAAAGAAGGAATGGAGAACACAATAGTTGATAGATTGTCAAAAGTCAACAATGGAGAATTATATATATTGATAGGGTTCTTAAATTCATACTTTCTTTATTACAATAAATTAGCAAAATGTAAGAGAAAAATGAGAATTTAAAAATGTTGATAGTGGAAGATGATGGTATTGAGAACAAAAATCATTTATTTATTCCATGTCACTATAGTGGGAAGTTATTCATGGTAATTAGGAACTTATAAGTGGCTTCAAATGTATTTTTACTAAAGAAGGATGCAAGGACATGCCAGGCAATTCATTCAAAGATGTGATGTCTTTTAGAGGAATAAATATAAGATAGTAGCAAGCGCTGGGAAGCTGCAACCACTCCATATTCCTTAACAAGTATGGTCTTATGTGAGTACCTAAATATAAATGGTGTGTGATGGTTTTGATATTAATGGAAATGCTAATTAAATATGATCATTTTATTCCTTCATGAAATCCTTATTCAACATCTAATATGGCTCATTTATTCTTTAATTATGTTTTAAAGTTTTAAAAAAAAGCCAGCAAAAATTGTTAGTGATAGAGATATAGTTTTTCTAAGTAGTTTTGGTAGTTAAGTAAGGTTGCTTACTGTTTAGAGCTACCTAAGAGTTTTAAAATTCACAATACTTTTCATGTTCATCAATATAAGAAACATTTCACTTATGCGTTTAAGATCTAAGCTGACCTTTAGGCAATAATTCCATTTGTTTTAAAACGACTAATGGCCATACGTGAGAGGTGCATGGTTAGGCATTAACTATCCAATATAAAGGGAAAATATTAATTATTTGTTAACCGTCCAAAAATTCATTATATTCATTGTATAATAGCTATAATAGACATTGAACATATTCAATAGTAATATGACATGTAGGGAACATATAACAATGGGGCATACTCAAAAGAAGACATACGGATAATGGAATGAAAGCTAGTATTATGTCACCATTTCATGAGAGGTAACCGAGTACTCAAATGCGAATGAATATCTTTTGATATACCTTGAATATAAATCCCAATGATACGACTCAAGACCTATATCTAGCTATCAGTTTCAAAATGATACATAATGGACAGATGAAGTCATATGCCATGTAATAAAAAATGATCCTACTGTAACTAATTGATAAAGTGGGAACATGATTACTCACAATCATTGTTGACATGCCATATAATTTGAAAACATAGTCAAGAAAAATATAAGCAACCTTAGAGGTAGAATAGGATAAGTCAAGAATGAAATGAGCATATTTGCTTAAGCGATTGATGTAGATAATATTATTAAATAACTCATAAATTTGCATAACCCTTCAATAAAATCCAGACTAATATTCCTCCAAACTAGTGTAGGAAATGGTAAGGATTGTAATAATCCTAGTGTTCATATTTATTACATTAACATATACCTTATGCATGTATAAATTTGCTCTTATAATTTATATCTTTAACTAGAAAAATTACGTTTGAAGCTTTTAAAAAGTTCTCATAAGCCAAAATGGTCCTAAAAATAAAAGCATGAAATGAAAAAATAAATTAGTTTAGACAACTAATTTTGTTGAAATAGTATTATTATCTTTTGATTTAGTAAATAACATAAACTATTATGATCCATCTGAATCATGAATTGAAGACTAGTTAAGTAATAGAAGCAACCAAAGCTAAAAATTCTTTCTTATAACTTAAAAGTTGCATATACCAAGCAAATATCACCTTGTTGATATAGTAATTAGATGACTATCTTGCATAAGTGCAACACATATCTCTTTTCCACTTGCATAAACTTTAATGACAAATTCTTTGAACAAATCTAATAAAACTAGCATCGAAGATGAAGACAAAGCGTCCTTTAATGCTTGGAAAGCTATTATGACATATGCACTCTATGTAGAAACACATTTTTCCTTAGCAAAACTGTCAGTGGTCCACTAATCTAGCTATATAATCCGAAGAACTTTTTCAGTTGACAGTTGGTTCTTAATACACGCCACTCATACTGAACCTTTATTTTCTTTGGATACTTAGACACTCCTTGTATATTAATAACATGCCCTAAATTCCACTTGAGCCACAAAGGAACATTTAGAGAGCTTGACATATAATTTGTGTATCTTCTAAATGCAAAACATTTGTTGTAAATGACTTGAATGTTGTGTAATGAACTTGTAATAAACTAAAATATCATTAAAAAATACTATTACAAATCTCGTTTAATGTGATAATGAAGTTCATCAAGGCTTAAAAGGTAGGTGAAGTGTTTTTTGTTAGCGAAATAATGAAATAGCACCCAAAAATAAATTGTAATAACTTATCTAAGAATGAAAAGTGTTGTAAAAATCACTGTCCTAAGTTGAAAATTTCCCCTTTACGATGCAATAGGACAACAAGATCTGACCCCGATGTTAACGTCTTCTCTACCAGCTTCAGTGCACTCCAAAAGGTAGGTGGGGTCTGTCTTCGAGAATTAATAAAAACATACAAAGGCATAAAAGAAAAGATAAGAATATATGTGCGTAAAGGTGTTTGTATATGGAAGGAGATGTGTGCCTTATTTAGGGAAAATGAGCAAATGCGTGACAGCGGGAGAGGACTAAAAGAGTAGAAGTGTGAGTCATATATATAGCAGAAAGGATTCATACGTTGATAATGGAATAAAGACATATTTAAGTAAAAATGAACATTGATAATGTTATTGGTCATAGCTACGGTAATAACATGATGAACGTTGTGTAATAATGTTAGTAACTGAAAAGACAAAAAGTATGCATTAACCAAATGTTCGAATAACGTCACCAACAATTCCCTATTTAGTCCAAAACTTGAGAAACAAATTGTAGCAATTTAGGAGAAAAATAGGCTAACACTAGGTGAACTAAGTCTTAAACCTGATGTCCAAGAAAGCCAAATATAGAACCTACTAGAGAAATAAATAGCCTTAAAATGCTCTGGTCCCATGATCGCTCTAGAGTGATAGCCCATGAGAGGGTGGGCTATGGAACTCATTAAGGATTAAACAATCCAACCTCATCAAACGCAGTAAAGTCATGCTAGGGACGCAATTCAGCAACTGAATGTATCTTGATATTATTCCACAACAAAGTACAAGTAAGTAGCTACCATATAACTTCGTTTGACCTATTGAACTTGGTTTCCCAAGACAGGTGTCCATCACTAGGTTACTACATAACTAGACTCAACCGCATCCTTTTAGCATGTTCTGAAAGTAATTTCCTACTTAAAGCTTTTGTAAATGGATCCGTTAAGTTTCTCTAAGTTGATATTGTATAGAGAGATTACACCATATCTAATTAAAGTACAAACAATTTTATGTCTCAATCTGTTATGGCTACTTTTGCCATTATATGTCTTGCTCTTGGCAACATAAATGGCAGCCTGCGAATCACATTAAATGAACATAAAAGGAATTAGTTTTTTCCAAAGTGGATATCTGCTAGGAGATTTCTTAGCCACTCAGCTTCCCGCCCTGCCAGCTCTAAAGCCATAAACTTAGCCTCTATTTTTGATCTCGCAGGACATGTTTGCTTGGATGATCTCCAAAGCACGGTAAATTCTACTAAGGTAAAAATATAACCACTGGTAGAATATATATCATTACTCTTTGTAACCCAGTTAGCATCAAAATACCCCTCCAATACAGGAGAATGACCACCAATAGATAATCCATAATTGACGTAGTGTGGGAAGGAAAAAAAAAAGATAAGTAGAATAGAATAGGTTATAACTGATGCAGATTGTAGCTGGAACTTGAAAATAAAGCTTAGGGCTTGTAGAAAAACCTTTAAAAGCATAAGATTTATTGATTGATAAAAGACATCCCAAAAATCAAGCATAGGCAGCCTATTTTTACTAGTATAGGGCCTAATCCAACTCCTAATAGGAAAAGGAAATGCTAATTAAAAAGTAATATGCTAATCTTATGATAACTGGGAATCCAAATAACATAAGAAATACTAAATAGTAAGAAATCCAATATTAACTAGGAAAACTAAACTAACTGCTCATGCATCAATAATGCATAGTACCTTTTAAATATCTCAACAAAATCAATGCATTCCAATACTCTTGACTAGTATTATGACTATACCTCCTAAGTCTACTCACACAGTATGCAACATCAGGACTAGAATAGTTTATCAAGAACATTACAAGAACATTACACTACCAAGAATTTTAGCATACTCAGCTTGGTTTAAACTGTCGCCAAGATTTTTCTTTAAAGCAACATTAGCACCATAGGGAGTCTTGATTGGTTCAACATCATAGTAACCAAACTTCTTAAAAATTTTCTTAACATAATGAGTTTGATTCAACCTAAAACCAGAGTCAATCCTATCAACTTTGGTTTCCAAAATAAAGTCCACAGGTCCAAGATCTTTCTATCAAAGGAAGAATTTAGCAAACTCTTGGTAGTATCAATGACATATAAGTTAGTACCAAAAATAAGCATACCATCCACATAAAGAATTATAATCACACAACCATTGGCATTTGATTTCACATAAATGCAAGAATCAGAATCACAACAGGTGAAGCCATGTTTGAAAATCTCACTTTCAAATTTTTCATGCCACTATTTGGGAGCTTATTTAAGTCCATACAACTAATTAACCAATTTACACAACACTTGCTCCTGACTAGGCACTCTAAAACCCTCAGGCTGGACCGTATAAATTTCCTCATAAAGTCTCAATTCAAGAAAGGTGCCCTAACATCTATTTGGTGCACATAGAGCTTAAATATCGAGGCAACAACAAACAACATCCTTACAGATGCAATTTTAGTAATAGGAGAGTAAGTATCATAAAAGTTCAATCATTCCTTTTGTTTAAAACCTTTAATCACAAGTCTTGCCTTAAACCTCTCAGTAGTTTCTTCAGGTTTCGATTTCTTTTTGAAAATCTACTTACACTCTAAAGGCTTACAGTCTAGTTCTTTTGCTTCTCTTTATTTCAACAATTTCCTCTTCCTCTTTGTCATCATTGGTGGAAGAACTAGGGACAGATTCTCAACGATCTTGCATACTCACTTTTATAAGATATATATATCCTCAAAGAATACTACATTTTGTGACTCCATAATTAGTTCATAAGTGTTATATCCTTCTTCCATAACAATAAATCTATAGGCAATACTATTAGAGACATATCCCATAAAAATTGAATCAATAGTCTTAGAACCAATTTTCTTCCTCTTATGTTCAGGTAGAGCAACCTTAGCAAGACATCCCTATACTTTCAAAAAACTCAAATTAGGTGGATAACCTTTGCAAATTTCATAAGGGGTTTAATCTAGTTTCTTATGAGGGACTCTATTTAGAGCCTAACAAGCTGAGATAATAGCTTTCCCCCCACATAAAATTAGGTAAACCTGAGGACATTAACATTGCATTTATCATATCATTAAGTATTCAATTTTTCCTCTCGGCTATTCCATTTTGCTCGGGTGTATAAGGGGCTAAAAACTCATGAATAATCCCAACTTTATGATGATAATTAGTAAGGAAATTAGTACTATACTCACCACCTTGATCATAACTTAATCTTTTAATTTTCCTTTGCAACTGGTTTTCAACCTCATCTTTGTATTTCATAAAAACTTCCTCTACAATATTTTTATTTTTCAATAAGTAAACCTTAGTAAATCGAGAACAATCATCTACAAAAGCAATATAATATCTCATTCCTCCTTTACTCACACAATTTTTAAAATCACTCAAATCTGTGTGTACCAAGTTCAACAATTGTGACTCTCTCTCAGTCACTGACTTAAAGGATTTTTTAGAGTGCTTAGCCTCAATACAAATTTGAAATTCTTCCATTTCATTGGTGATTTGGTTAGGTAACAAATTTAGGCTTTGCATTATCTTAATTGACCTCACATTTACATGCCCAAGACTAGAGCGCTATAGGTCTAAAGACTCAACAATATACGTAGAAGAAGTAGATGCATTCATTTCAACATCAAGGACAAATAAGCCTCCATTACAAAATCCTTTACCAACAAAGTTCTCATTCTTAGTTAAAATTAGCTTATCAGAATCAAAGATAAATTTAACACCAACTTTGTTAAGTAATGCACCAAAAATCAAGTTTCTACAAACATCAGGAACAAACAAAACATTTTCTAAAGCCAAAACTTTTCCAGTAATGAGTTTAAGAGTGACTTTCCCAACTCCTTAAATAGGAACTTTGCTAGAGTTGCCCATGTACATAAATTCACCATCAGCAAAATCATTTAACTCATTGAATAGGTATTTGTTGGTACATATATGTTGTGTAGCTCCTGTGTCAATGATCCACTCAATCAAATTTCAAGCAAGGTTGACTTCAAACACTACAGTAGTAATGATCTCCTCGTCATCACCACTAGTAGCTTCGATCACATTAGCTTAAGGCTTACCAAAATTCTTTTGGTTTACCTTATGGGTACCCCTTTTGGTTTCCTTTCCTAAACTTTCGTGGTTTATATCCTTGGCCTTTCTTCTCATGGTTGATTCTAGCTTGGCAAAAAGCAATATGATGGCCTAACTTGTGGCAACACCAACAATGACCATTAATCCTTTTACGCTTGAACTGACCATGCTTATTGTTGTTGAAAGACCTATTGTGTCTACCATTCTTATTGGAATTACCTATAATTTTGTGTTCAATGACGTTAGCCTTAACAGTAGGGACATAGGTGAGTGATTTGGCCTTGTCCTGTATGCGGTTGCCATCCTCAATCTTTATATGCCCTATCAACTCTTGTAGCTTCATGTCTTTCTTCTTATACCTCAACTGATTTTTATAATCATTTTATTAGGCAGGCAATTGCTCAATAAGGGCAATAGCTTGAAACAACTTACACATGTTCATATCCTCAGTAAGGATTTCAGCAACTAGGTGTTCATATTCATGTAATTGGTCCATAATGAGCTTATCATCAACAACAGTAAATTTTAACCACCTAGTAATTACATATTTTTTTTCCGACATCATCAGTTCCATATGTAACTTCTAAGGCATCCTAAATCTTCTTGGCAGTTTTATACTTGCAATAGATATCAAATAATCGGTTGATCATATGCTTGAGCAACTCCCCTACTTGTAAGGTTATCCTTAGTTATCTTAGGGTCAGTATTGTCATTAGAAATATCTTGAAATATCACATAATCAATTTCATATTGCTGAAAGTAAAACAAAAATTTCTTATACTGTCGTTTAAAATTTCTCCCATCTAGAGGCTCTAATCTAGTTATGTCAGGTATATTATCTGGACTACGGTGAAAGGGGCAAAACCTATATAGAGAACAGTAAGGGCAAAACCTATGTTGGTTTCAGTTGTAGACGACATATGAATATGAAAACAATAGCAAAAACAAACGGTATTTAAACTAATGCAGCAGTAAGAACATAACAATATTCCAACTTATATTGAAATAAACACGTAGCAACATAATATTATGACTTATACCGAAATTAATACACAGTAGCAAAAATGTAACAATTTCGGACAAATAATAGCCAGAACGTAATTATTTCCAACTTAGATCGTTGGTGAAATAATGAAATAACTCCTAAAAATAAAATTGGAACAACTTATCTGAGAATGCAAGACGTCGTGAAAATCATTGTCCTAAGTCAAAAATTGCCCCTCTACGGTGCAGCAGGACAATAAGATCCAACCTTAAGGTTAATGCCTTCTCCACCAGCTTTGGTGCACTCCAAAAGGTATAAAGTAGGATTTGTCTTGGAGAAATAATAAAAACAGACAAAGGCAGAACAGAAAAGACAAGAATATATGTGCATAAAGGGGCTTGTATGTGGAAGGAGATGTGTGCCTTATGTAGGGAAAATGAGTAGATACATGATAGCAGGAGAGGACTAAAAGAGGAAAAGTGTGAGTCATATATATAGCATAAAGGACTCATACATTGACAATGGAATAAAGACATATTAAAGCAAGAGGAAACGTTAATAACATTATTGGTCATAACTACGGTAATAACATGTTAAACGTTGCATAATAACATTAGTAACTGAAAAGACAAAAAAAATGCATTAATCAAGTTTTGGAACAACGACATCAACATTTTTGAGACCGAAAGGCATCACTAAGAATTTGTAATGCCCTCCATATATCTTAAAAGTCATCTTATAGATGTCCTTTCTAATCTGGTGATATCCTGTTTGGATATCAAGTTTTGAAAAATATTTCATACCATGTAATTCCTTAAAATAATTCCTCCAATGGAACGGAATATACATCCTTCATGGTATGATGGTTGAGGGCTCTTAAATAGTTTCCTTTTGGTCTCCATTATAGCAACAAGGTCTCACGTTTATGACTTATGTTTCCTCCTTTAAAAGAATTCGAAGATCATGAAACTTGGTTTTTTGATGACCCTCTATCTTGTTCAAAAACTTCAATATTTTCCTCTAGTAATTTTTATAACCTCTTTCTCAACCAAAGAAGATTTTGCGAAATCTATCATCATTAACTGAAAAGAGCACCGTGAGCTGCCTTGCTTTACACCAAAATCTTCTTCTTGAGTAATCAAGAATTGACATATAACAACCTTGGCCACTACGATGACTCTGTCGACTCTCCTTTCTGAAATTAAGTTGAAGTACTTGTTTTCTTCATTTTGTAAATTTACCATCTGACCGTCCATTATAATCTTATGGTTCCTTTCTCATAATTACAAACTATGTCATTAAGGAATAATAACCATTGCACCCTGAACACCATATACTCCAATCAATGTTAATGATCAAAGCATCTATACAAAACACATGATTGATGGCAAGAAATCTGTAACTCTCCTCCCCTAAAAAATATTTACGGGCTTAATCTCCATTAATTAGAATTTTTTTTCTTAATTCATAAAATTATAGCTACTACCCCATCAATCAATATATCCATCGAGTCTTTAACTCCAAATCTCTATTGCACTGAACTGAAAGTCTCTGTCATTAATCTGCTCTTCAAATATAAATCATTAACTGTCTAAAAACTCGGTTACTCGTTATAGTCGTTGTATCGGCTGGTTGAATATATTCAATAGTAATATGAGTATGACACGTACAATTTTTCTTTCTTCTTCTTGTGCTTAAACGACTTTCTTTCTTCTCCATTCAACTGTTCCCACTGTCTCTTCTTCGCTTCATTCTTTCCTCCTTCGCTCCTAATGATGCCGTGCTAATCTGTACCAGCTGCTTGTTTTTGTCTCTTATTTTATTAACTATATTTCAATGTCCCGTACCATTCTATCTCCTCCTTCTTTCTGTTCT
>JAOTJB010020728.1:0-10870 GCA_027123815.1 Erythroxylum minutifolium
GTAACCCTTTGCAACCAAACGCGCTTTATACTTCTCTACATCTCCATTCTCATTAAATTTTGTCTTGTACACCCATTGTACACCAACCTTCTTTACTCCCTCAGGGAACACTGTTAATTTCCAAGTATCATTCTTTTCGATAGCATCAATCTCTACATCCATTGCTGCTCTCCACTTTTTGTCCTTTTGTGCGTCTTCAAAACACATTGGATCATTTGCTGCAAACATGAGAAAATTTGTTGTGTCTTCTTCTTTTGACACTTCTTCCCCAGTTACATAATCTCTCATCCAAGCTGGCTTCCTTCTAATTCTATGCTCACGTGGCTCTTCACTCGAGCTAGAAGAATCCTCACCATTTAAGTCATTGACTCCTTGCTCCTCATTATTGTTTTCATCAGTGTCAGCCCCGTCTTCATTCATTGCAGTTGCAGCTACTGCATCTGTTTCCTTGCCATCATCATCCCAATTCAAATCAACTCTGATAGCATCTTTATGATCTTTATTCCAATCCCAACTGATATCTTCTTCAAACACCACATCTCTGCTTATTATAATCCTTTGAGAAATAGGATTATACAACCTATATGCCTTTGACTCCTCACTGACCCCAAGAAAAGCACACTTAACACTCTTGTCATCTTACAATCAGGAACATGAACATGAGATATGCATCCAAATATTCTGAAATAACTCACTGATGGTTTGAGTTAGCTCCAAACTTCTTCTGAAGTTTTGTTCTTTACTGCGAATGTTGGACTCTTGTTGAGAACGTGAACTACCCAATTAAAAACTTTAGGCCAGAAGGTTTTTGGCATTTTTTGGTCCTAAAAGCATACTTTGAACTATATTCATAATCGTCTGATTCTTTCACTCTGCTACACCATTTTGTTGAGGGGTGTAGAAAGCTGTCAACTGCCCTCGGATACTATTCTCAATGCAAAAATTAGTGAATTCTAGTAATGTGCACTCACCTCCACGATCTATACGAAGACCCTTTACAGATAATCAGTCTCTTTCTTAACTTGATTCTTATACTTTTTGAAGACAATAAGAGCTTCTGACTTTTGAACTAAGAAATATTTTACGACTAAAGTCATTAATAAAGCTAATCAGGTACCTTTTGTTGCTTTTGGATATAGGTCTGATTGGTCCGCAAATATCAGCATGCACTAATTCAAGAACTTAAAAGGCTCTTGTTGTGGCTGCCTATGGAAATGGATTTCTCTATTGCTTTCCCACAAGACAAATTGTACATACTTTTGATGAAGTATCAAGATAAGGCAGGCCTCGTACTATTCTTTTTTGTTGAAGTGTGTTTATGCCATTAAAGCTTAGATGAATATATCTGTAGTGCTAAAGTCGACCTAGATCTTCGATGAAAGTGTTGAGAAAAGTTTCTTGCTTCAATTGTAGTTGCAAATAGCTTGAAAATTCGTTTAGAAGACATTGCAATCTCCAGAATTGACCCTCTTTCAGGATGATAAATTTTGTATGCTCCTCGTTGCATGAGAATTTTAAGCCCCTTTTCAGCCATCTGACTAATGCTTAATAGATTATTTCTTAATCCTGAAATATAAAATACACTAGTGAGAATAAATGCAGTTCATTTACTAGCAATCGAACACTGCCTTTCCCCATCACATTCATGCTTGAATCGTCTCCCAATGTCACCTTTGTCCTGAAGCTTTCATCAAGATCAATAAAAAACTCCTACTTGCCACACATATGATTGCCGCATCCAGAGTCTAGAAACCACAATTCTTCTTTGTTGACTTGTTTATCCTCCACATCTGCCATCAACAACACTTCCTCTTCACCTTCAGCATCATTTGCTAAATTTGATTCTTTTGTTGGACATTCATACTGAAAGTGTCCAAGTTTATGGCAGTGATAACATTCAATAGTAGATTTGTCAAAATTGCGCCTGCCTCTACCTCTTCCTCATCCTCGCATTCTGCCACGACCTCTTCCTCTACCTTCTGAGGATTCACCAAGAGTAACCTTCAAAGCTTGCTCTTCTACTTCATAAGGTTGCATTCGTTGCTCATGTACTAGAAGGCTGCTTTGTAGCTCGTCAATTATAAGAGCATCAAGATCTTTTGACTCCTTGATAGAGCACGCCACATAATTCAAGCTGGGTGTCATTAATCTCAGTATTTTCTCAATGACTATAACATCACCTACCTTTGCCTTATTGACTCGTAGCTTGTAGATGATGGTGAGAGTGCGTGCAAAGTACTTATTGACAGACTCTCCCTTCTTCATGCATAGCATCTCAAACTCCTTCTGAAGCGCTTGCATTTTGCTTCAAGGAGTCCTAAATGTTTTTTGCTGTATCTTTGTCCAAGATAGTCTCCAAAATGGATCGATCAAGGGCCTGGATGAGGTAATTCTTCACCTTCATATCTTTCAATCTTGCATCATTAATGACTCTCTTTTGTGTTTCACGAAGTTGCACTCCTTCTGCTGCTCTAGGTATGCCATCTTCTATGAGGCTCCAATATTCTTTTGATCGCAAGAAATTCTCCATGAGCATACACCAATGATCGTAATGCCAATCAAACTTTGGGATCACAGGCTAGATAAATCCACTCTCAGTCGTCATATTCTCCTCACTTGTCTTTGTAGAATCAGGCCCTTATTATAGGGCTCTAATATCACTTGATAGCTTTTCAGAACGTTGAAAAAGTGAAAAAGCTAATTTTTTGAACTACCGATGTGGCCATACATAGCCTTATAGAAAAATGGAGAAAACTAGTCCACGTTTAACAAACCTACTAACGTGGAGATTAACTAGGAAGCAAATATCTAATCCCTATGAAATAGGGATTATTCGAACCACTAGCTACCAAACCTAAAGACTGATTTAAACCTTAACAAACTTCAACAATGTCTTCGTTCTTCTTGAAAAGAAGATGAATGAAAAAAAGAGGGTTTTTTCGTAAAAGATTGGAATGAGAAGCTTCTTTTAATTATCTCATTAAGTTATTTTAAGAACAAATATTATATTCTTGATTGTCATGTATAGATTCAATTTAGTAGTTGTTTAAAATAATTCGATAAGGATTAATCAAATTCTAATATTAAAAATTATAATTTAAGCAATTCAAAACAAGTATTTGTAGAACGTAACATATATATATATGTATGTATGTATGTATGTATGTATGTATGTATGTATGTATTCTTAAAATTTTCATAAAATTTAAATATATTAATTTCTTAGAATTCTTTAGAGTTTGACAAACTATCACAGTAACCTTCATTTTTAAAAACTACCATAGATTTTAATTAATATATCTTTCGTTTCCTTACCATCAAATAATAGTTAAGAACTCTATTTATACAAATAAAAACAAGGGGGATCACAGCTACGTGGCAATTTGTACAACAAGGAATCAAATGGCACATAGGAAATGGAAGTCGAACATATTTCTGGTTGGATGCATGGGTGGGTGATTGGGGTCCCCTGTTACTTTTGACGTCCAATCAACCTCTTGACAGCCTGCTGTATACTAAAGTCACATATTTGGTGGACGAGAATGGCAATTGGCGATGGACTATGTTCCAACAATATCTCCCCTCATCAGTATGTATGGCTATTGCAGCAATTATGCCTCCCAAAGATGGAATGAGAGAGGATCGAGTAGTTTGGGGACCAGCAATGAATGGTTGTTTTACGGTGGCTTCTGCTTATCATTTAATCGAAGACAATGCCGCAAAACACAACAATAGGACTTGGGATTTGATATGGAAATGGTCAGGGCCCCAGCTGATTAGATCGTTTCTTTGCTTTCTGGCTAAAAGGAAACTGTTGACCAACCAATAACGAGTTGCTCGACATATATCAACGAATTCTAGTTGTCAGTTCTGTAACCACGAAGAGTCACTCATGCATGCATTATGAGATTGTACAGGGTGAAATCATTTTGGCATCAATTTCCTCCTGAGGTGATCGATACTGCTTTCTTTCAACAAGATGTAGCGACGTGGTTGAATTCCAATTTTGGTAACCAGAAACAAATGCAGAGGTTTACGTGGGCTACTATTTTTCGAGTCTCTTGTTGGCTTTTATGGCAGTGACGAAACAGGAGTATCTTTGAGGATGATTTTCTTTGGCTAGAAGCAGGATCTAGTGTAGCTATAGATTATGTTGCTTGGATCGATAAGGCAAGGTTTATGGCAGGCCGAGTTCTTCAAGCACAGGGATTGCCACTGGGTAAGTTTGTTGGATGGATTAAACTAATGGAGGAATAGGTAAAATTAAATATGGATGGTACGGTTAAAGAAGGTTCTAGCGTTGTTACTGTTGGAGGTTTAATAAGGGATTGCACAGGACATTGGTGTGGTGGTTTCATGTAGAATATTGAAGTGTGCTCGCCTTTAACTATTGAATTCTAGGTTTTCTGGTCTAAATTTGGCATGGGATCTCAGATATCGACTAGTGCTATTAGAAGAGGATTCTTTGGAAGTAATTAATATCCTATCTTCCTCCGAGATGACGATGAGTAATGGTAATTCTTTGATATAGGGTATCCGTGATTTGCAGTGTAGAGCTTGGAATATTCAAATTCATAATGTATATCGGGAAGGGAATAGGAGTGCCGAAAAATTGGGCAATTTAGCTTTGCTATCACGTCCTGGAATTCATGTGCTTCCAGATCCTTCGACGGAATGTATTGAGAATGTCCAACAGGATATGCAGGGAATTTTATATCGCAAAGTTATGCGATAGTTTTGTGTTAGTTTACTCTCCTATGTGACCAAAAAAAAAGGTGTTTTTTAAAATTATGAAAGAGTTATTGATAATTTTCAAAGATCAAACCGTACACTGATAATATATTAAATCACAGTAGTCTAACGAATCTAACCCTTCATCGGGTAAAATTTTTTGAATCTTCAAACTTAAAAATGACATCGTTTTTACGTATATAAATAGAGTTTTTGACGGTAACTTAACTGTAAGAGGGACAAACAATATATTAACTAAAACATATGTTTAGTATTTAATAATTTTTAAAAATGCGAGACTAATTATTCTTATTGTATGAATAGTTTTATGCCCGAATTACATATTAATTATGATATAGTTAATAAATTATGTTTATAAATTTTGATTTACGAATAGTTGTTAAATTAAAGTCAATAATTCGACAAGAAAAAGTGAAGGAATTGCCAGCTCCTGGTTTTGGAATCGGAGAAAAGAGAGGAATAAAGACATAGCAATAGTACAGACATTACACGAAAAAGAATATAACAAAAGAATGAAACGACAACAGAATCATATTCCTAGGAAACCTGATGCTTAGATACTGTCTCATTTCATGGTAAATTCTTTGAAGCAATTAAAAGGAATAATAAATTAAATAGTATTTAAATTTTAAAATTTTTTAATTTAACGACTAATCTTATAAAATTTGAAGAAATCAGGTCAAAAGATTATTTATATTAATGTAGCGTGTTCATCAAATATCACGTGGAAGATTATATATTAGTTATATTAAAAAAATAACGTTTTGATTTAATTTATATGAAGCTTGAAATATTAGTCACTAAACTAAAATAATTAGAAAGTTGAAATTAAATTAAAAAATTAGATACTTTTTAATCTATTATCATTGATCATCGTTAATTAGGGATGACAATAAATTAGCCCGTAAGCCCAAATTCAGGTATTTTTAATACACCGACCTATTGGCCAAATTAGGTCTAGATCGATTCGAGACTCAACTTTTTTAAGCAAAACGACATAAAAGAGTTAGGTTTAAGACATACCTGAGTTTGGACAATCTAAATCCTGATTTAATTAAAAAAAAGAGTTAAGTTTAAGACAGACCTGATTCTGGACAATCTAAATCATGATTTAATTAATTAATTTTAAAAAATTAACGAGATCGACGCATGCCTTCTCTATCATTACCCGTGACAAGAAAAATTAGTAAGATAAAAAAAATTTATTGAAATTTACCGAACGTAAGAATACATAATTAGTAGAAGGAGGAATAAAATAAAATATTTAATTTAATTTAACTTCAATAAATATAGTTTAGTTTCAAATTAAATTTTTTATAACTAATTGAATCTTATAAAAATTTAAAACATTGAACTCAAATTAAATATCATTATATATATATATATATATATTAATTTATACATGTAATTATAAATTAAGTATCATTAAAAAAATAAGGATAGCTTATTGCTAATTGTGTCTCTTTCTTTTCGAGTAACCAATCGTGCACGTTGTGGACCCTTAAATAAGAAACGTACATTTAAGACGATTAAGCATTCTATACCAAATCAAACAGACCAACAAGGTATGTCCTATCACATTCAATCGTATGAAAAAAGCTTTATGTTGTTATTTATATATTTTGTCTTTGCTCTTTATTTATTTTTTAACAACCGCAGTTGTAATCGCATTTGTCAAACCTTATTTTTACATTTTAGTAATTATCAAAATAATAATTTTAAATATATAAATATTTATTTCAACAAATTATCAATCTCGACTACTTCTTCGTATTAATCCATAATCTAATAAGGGAAATAGTTTCTTAGGAAACATATTTGAAAACCGAGTAGTGACAGTTTATGTAACCGCGCAACATCAGCTCCTGGTAAGTGGTCACTTGACAATAACATACTTCGAACCCACGTAGAGTCGGCTGCCATCTTCTGCTTCAGCACCCACTCTGTGGAACACTCTTATTCGAACACAGTTTCGACACGTGTTCGAATTCCTACGTGTCAACCTCCTATTTGTCCGTTAAGCTATGAAGGTTTAAAGAAGGCGTTACACGCGATAGAAACCGTTGGACCTGATCACCTGAAAATACACGCCCACTAACTTCTCCTCTTTCTCTCTCTAAAACCATTCACAAGCTTCTCTCTCTAAAGAACCCTCTCCATTAAAAGCCGTTCACCAACTCCGAAGCTTCGTGACCAATCTCGTTGTTCGGAGGAAAACCCAATCGGAGTAAGTTTCTTGTAAGCTGGTTGACGCATCATAGAGAGACAGAACCATGCCTTTGGAAGACGTAGAAAGAGGAGGTGTTAAGAACAGAGCAAACTACAACGGTCACTCTTCTTCTTCACCACCTTACTTGATCGATGAAACAGAGACCCAATGGACCTCTTGGCTTGTTCCCATGTTTGTGGTGGCAAATATTGCCTTTTTCGTCGTTGTCATGTACATAAACGATTGTCCTAAGCATTTTCATTCTCGGTTTGAAGGAAGATGTGTTGCGAGGTTTCTTGGGAGGTTCTCGTTCGAGCCCTTGAGAGATAATCCTCTTTTTGGTCCCTCCTCTGCTACGTAAGTGCTTATTCTTTGATTAAAAGGTTGTTTGCTTTTTTCAAGTTGTCTCTACTATTTCTGTTTTCTCGCTCTTTTCTTGCTTCTCTTTTCCTTTATTACTTTTTCCCTTACTTTGTATTGAAGGTAATTGGAGAGTTCTAAAAATTGGTTTTGATTGATCATGGAAGTCGTAACAGGCTATTTGGAAACCTTTGAATTGAATTCACTAATAAATTGGATTCAATTACATTAATAAGATTGAATTGAATTCGATTTATACTGTTTGAAATAAACCCAGTAATATTAGAAATGAATTCAATTATACTGTTTGGAATAGGAATGAATATAGTCAGGAATGAGAATGAATATTATTATTATAATTATGATGGTTGGTTAAGAGGAAGGAATGATTACCATTACCATTAGCATTACTATTAACAGTGGTTGGTTGGTAAAAAATATTGAGAAATAAAAATTTATTATATTTTAATTAATTATATTGTAATTAATCAATTAAAATATATTGATTAATTAAAATATTGTAATTAATTAATTAATTAATTAATTATATTTTAAGTAATTATATTGTAATTAATTAATTAATTATAATATTTTAATCAATTAATTAATTATATTTTAGTTAATTAATTATTAATAATATTTTAATTAATGGTCTTTGGAATCCAATTAAGTGAAGCACAAGAGAGTGAGAAGTGAAGTAGTCCAAAGAATGAAAGAGCAAAAGAGCAAGACGCTACCTTTGAATGGCACATAGTGATTCTTGACGAGAAATACAGGGCAAAGAATTAGACTCAATAAAAACCCACAATAAATAAATAAACTTCCCATCCTTTTTTTACGTTTCCAAACACCTTAATTGAATTCAATTCACACCTTTCCAAACACCCCAAGGGATTCATCTTTTTTTGACATAATTATGATCCAGCTTGGTTGTGACTTTCTAGATAGTTTTATTCGATACCATGTTTGAACATCTAAAAGCGTGGTTTTGAAACATTGGGAGTTCTTGTTGACACAAGTCTCTTCATGAATTTTATTCTATAAGTTTGATTTTAACTTTGTTCTTTATGATTTGTCTTTAGGCAAGATTACAGATACCAATATAAAAGAACATCTTCAAGGATATGAAGAAAGAATCTTATTTGTTCTGTCTTTGTGTCTCTTTATTTCTTCTTTTCTGGGTTTATTGCTGCTAGATTCAGTTACTAATCCAAGTTGAAACTTCTTTTTCTTTTGTTTTTGTTTTTGATTTCAACAGTTTGGAGAAGTTGGGAGCTCTTTAGTGGGATAAAGTCGTGCATAAACACCAAGGATGGAGGCTGATCACTTGTATTTGGTTGCACGTTGGTATTATTCATCTTCTCGTAAATATGTTGAGCCTGATCTTCATCGGTATTTGCCTAGAGCAGCAGTTTGGTTTTGGTATGTGAGGATTAAGAATTTAAGATCTTACTGACCTATCCCCCTATAGATTCCACATTAGAGATTCATTGCTGACTATTATGTCATTTGTTATTGAATCTTTAATTTTGGTATTTGAAGTTTTGTCATTAATTTGGTGAAGAACCTACGATTATTGTTGCAAAATGCAGTTCGCATCAGGATCATTTACCTCGTGTGTTTAGATCGGACTTCACAAATAAGACTTAGTCTTTTTCACTTTTGTCTGCCGACCGGCTTCAAGTATTGTGTTTCTCGCTTTTCTGTTCATTCTCTGATCTAGGTTTGAGGTCTCTACCTACATTAATTTGATCTATTCTGTAAACTTTATAGGATTTTTAGTTGCTCTGCTTATTCATGGACTTGTTAAAAGTGTTATCTTGATATGTAGCTGACCTTCGATGTTATATCTACTAGCCCAAGATCTTGTTACTGGGCTACTAACTGGAAAATCCAACTCTAAAAGTTGTTTCTTCTGTTTTCCACGATTCTTCGATCGCCCTATTTTGGAATTTTTATTCAGCTCGTCAAAGGGAGGCTGATACCTTAGACCTCTTTGAAAGAGAGAGAGCTCCAATCTCAAATTAGCAATAAAATTCTGATTGCTTCTTTATTCATTCGTGGTCCTTTAAATAGGACTTGTTCTATTACAACTAGGATACCTCTAAATAATGAAAATCACGCACTAATATAAACCTCCAGCAATTCTAGAACAATCCAAAACAATAATAAATAATTAAAATAAAAAGTTAAGCCTTTACTTTTTGCGTCTATTATATACGCGATCTATGAATGCATCCGTAACATCACCCTCCCTTGGAGAAAGAGCTTGTCCTTAAGCTCAAAGGCTGGGTAGGCATAACGAAAATGGGCAAGAGCCTCCTAAGTTGCATTAGCTACATCAGTCCCTATCCAATGAACTAAAAGTTCCCACGAACCACGATTTAGACAAGCTTTAAGAACAACAGCTGAAGTGGGAATGACCCTTCCATCATCATCAAAAGGAGGTAGCAATGGTGGAATTATTGGTGGAGCACCCTTGTGAGGCTTAAGAAGAGAGACATGGAAAACATTGTGAAGCTTGGAAGTATCCGGCAGCTGAAGCTTGTAAGCAACTGATCCGATACGTTGAAGGATAGGAAAGGGTCCATAAAAATTGGGGGCTAGCTTGTGTCGAGATTGACCAGCAATTGATTGTTGTCAGTAAGGCTGTAATTGAAGCCAAACAAGGTCTCCCATATGAAACTCAACATCTTGATGACCCCGATCATAGTATTCCTTCATTAGAGTTTGAGCTTTTTGCAAATTGTTTCTAATTTATGCAAGAACCATGTCTCGATCAGCCAAGGTTTGATCCATGGCATGCACTCGTGATGAGCCAACCTCATTAGAAAGTAAACGAGGTGGATGCTGACCATACACAACCCGAAAAGGTGTGTCCTGTAAAGCTGGCCTAAGAAATCTAGCTAACCTAACTCTTCGAATAATGCCCAACAAAGCATCGTAAATACATCTCAATGGTACGATTAACAACCTCTGTTTGACCATCGGATTGAGAGTGATAGGAGGAAGAAAAAGCAAGTTTTGTACCACACAAACAAACAAGTTCCTTCCAGAAAGGGCTGGTGAAGACCACATCATGATCACTGACAATGGATTCAGGTATGTCGTGAAGATGAACAATATTATCCATAAAGACATGCGCTATGCGATTTGCAGTATAAGGATGGGCCATGGGAATAAAATGGGCATATTTAGAAAACATGTTCACCCCAAAAAATAATACTGTTTTACCCCACACTTTACATATGCCATCGATAAAATCCATGGAAATATCAGCCCAAATTGTAACATCCCGTTTCCAGAGAACGGGTCGGACCAGAGAAACGGGTCTAAGTGTGCTAAATCAACACGTCTCATGCTCATGCATTTGTGAATAGTGAGTATTGTGCATATAAGAATTTTATTGTACATGCGTTCATGACAATTGCCCCGGTATAAGTGTGAATAAGCGATTTTTTGAAAAATAGGCATTGTGAGTGATAAATTGAATCGGAGAGGTTCATAGTGATTCTCTAATTTTTAGAGAATTATGGAAATTTTCTGGGA
>JAOTJB010020756.1:0-10868 GCA_027123815.1 Erythroxylum minutifolium
AATAGTTGATGCCATGATTAATTTGGATATGTGATTGCTCTAACATGCCATTATTATAGATTATATACTGGAATGTCTACAGGGTGTTTCGGTATTTAATTTATAGTAGTGGGGTATTACACAACTTCTCGCTTGAGCCTACGAATTGGCGTTTAAGAGAAAACGAGATAAACAGGTATGTTTACTTTCCTTTTTATCTTTTCATCAATTATTATCTATCTTCATTTAATAATCATTTATTATCTTAAACCTATCATTATTTTTTATATATCAGTTTAACTTATTTAGATAAAAATAGTCTTATAGATTTTCTTAATGATAGTTTGATTTATGGCTTTAGAAATATTCTTATTAAATTTCTTCTTAACAAAATTCATTAATTATGCCTATTTGTGCTACTTGTAGAGCTATTTATTTATTAATAGTACATATCGAAACAAATATAAAAACTATTCAGAAATGTATCAAAACATTTACTTAAACCCATAATTTTCTTATATCTATTAATGCTTCTGCAAATACTCTTCAAATATTTCAAACTATTGTTAAGAATCATACAACTTTATATTATCACGAAAAATAAGAAATAAAACAACTTTGTAAACATTTTCATAAACATTATCAAACTCATATGTGAATAACTATTGTACTATCTATAATCAAATACATACAGAAATTATGTATTTTGAAAGCTTAATATCTCAATATAAAACAGAAAAAGATTATTATGAAGAATAATACAATTATTTACAATTTTTATTAATAATATTGGATTAATACCTATTAAAGAAAAACGTGATATTGCTACTAATCTCTATAATTCATATAATCAAGATTTACAAAATATAAAAAATATATTAACAGACCATAAAAGACTTTTTCATTAATATGACTGAAGTCACTACAGATAATATATTAGATGCAAATACTTTAGAATTAATTGAATGTACTGAAACTTTTCATATTAATACCTTATTATCAAATTAAAAACAAAAACAAATAGCCAAAACACTCCCAAACCTTAAAGCTGGTCAAGATATTAATCATCATCCCGTCCAAAATATAATAAATCAGAAAAATATTATATATTATGGCAAACTAATTCATGAAATACCTATCATAATAGATCAACGTAATGGACATATTTATATAAGTCTAATAGAGCAAGAACAAATTTGTAAACAATTACAAAAAATTTTAGAAGAAAAACGACATAAAATAGGATATATACATCTATCTACTATTAAAATATTATTAAAATCTACTTTTCAGGAAGGAATCACTCTCGTATACGAATGGCTATCATTGATGAACGTATGAATAATTTAAATGATCAAGTAATAGGAATAATGAATGACAATTTAGCTTATGGTAAAATAAAATTTAACACTCGTTTAAAATTAGGAATTCCCTTAAAATCACACAATCTAAATTAAACTATTACTGTTGCCTATAAATTTTATAGAGAAAATTTAATGATTATAGGTCAATACCCTTTTTCAATTACTTATCAAATTAGTTATGCTTTATCTAATTCACCTCATAGTATTGAATTAAAAAATATAGATAAAATATATTGACCAATTGTTTAATGATGTAGTAAAAGTAGGTATCAATTTAAGAATTAGTCTACGAAAGTTACCATGAATAAATTATCTGATTAAATTATATGATTTAGAACCATCTACCCCACGTCAATCTTTATTTGAAACCAAAACATTAAAAGAAAATTTTCCATTAAGATCATAATCTTTAAGCTTAGAAAGAACTATTAGATTTATTGAACCAAGAATTAGATTAGAAAAATCCATTAGAATTACTGAACCATAAATATCCACTGAAAAAGAGGAACAAGAACAAAAACTACATGTAGTCAAGAACTAACTATGATTAAAAATCAACTTAACGAATTAACAGAACATCTTAAAAATACATTATGAGTATTACTAAACAATTATCTGAATTATTAGATAAACAAACAAATATTGAAATTCAATTAAAAGAAACAATTACTATAACACAACCTTTACTAGAAAATAATCAAAATTATAAACCATCACAAAAAACTAATGAATTTAGTGAACTTCAAAAATTATTAGAAAAGAAATATGAAAAATTGTCCAAAATACTATATTCAATAAATGAAAAACTTAATAAAATATTAAAATTAATAGACACAAAGTTCGAGTCAAAAATAATCCTAAAGGATCCAAAAGTAAATGATGTATTTAGATTTAATTTAAATAGTCAATCCTAAATTTTTAATACAAAAATGATTTTTAATCTTTTAACAAGACACTTGAAAATTTTCAAAAGATTTAAATCTAAAACCTCCAATATTTAAAGGATGTTGAGATTTTCTCGTGGCACTGAAATCGCCCTTATAACTTTAAAGATCTATAGGAGGCTGCATCCAATCAACTTTATCTGTAATTACTGGTGGGTGTTTAGTAGTCAAATTGATGAGTTCCTTTTCTGTAATTATTATTACGGTAGAGTTACTTTATCTAACATCCATTGATAAGTAGTTAAGAAGTTACTGCTACTATTTGACATAATTTATAGCCCACATCGTGAGTGTGTGGGCTTTTTTGGGGGAACCTCCCCCCTGACAACTTAACAGAGAAGAAATTCTGAACATATACAAAGAGGATTTCTTCAGTTCTCATTGTCATTTCTTTAAGAAAAGCAGGGATTGTACATAACTTCATATTACATATCAAAAACCATATCAATAGTATAATACAAAAATACAATCATAAATTGTCATGCTTGATATGCTTCTAGAGTACCAAAAGGATCCAATCTAACTTTGTTACAAATGAAATATTTCTTAGAGATTTGCTGAAGTTTTTGCAAGATTTAATGATCTGCTAATTCTTCACTTGAAGAGTGGAAAATAGTAGGGTAAGTTGCGAAGCTTAGTGGTTAATAAAGTTATAGCCATTAGTGACGAACCACACATACACAAACGAACATAGACATAAATTTATATCATATTTAAATATACAATATCCAAGGTTCAAACTCACAAATAATCATAATCTTACACGAATTGAATCAAATAAAAATTTTTAATCATCAAAACATAGCAAACAATTATATGTTGTGTTTAGCAATTCAAAACAAAATGGACACATATAATGGCTTAAGAGAATCCCACAGAACGAAATGGCGAAACTAAAGTTTACATCATGAACTAAATGAGTCCATTTTTCGGAGTTCATATGCCACAAGCTGGCAGCCGAGAGAAGGTTATAAGTTAACGTGCACATGACAAACGAAATGGTATCTCCCTTGCCCACATAAGCAAATTTATAATGTTTACATATTTCATATCATAATCATATTTTCATGCTTCTTAAATTTTCTATTTTTATTAACATCAAAGCAGTAGAATACTTGCAAAGCGAACATGATTTCAATCATAGATTATTTTTCCCACATTCAAAATGAATAAAAGCAAGCATTTAGATACACATACAAGCAAATAATTCAGCTTATCAACATAATGACTATAAACATAATACCCACCTATTTACTTACAATTCTAAGATCAAGTTTGTACTTCCTCTTGATCTTGATTTCGAGTTCTTGATTCCCTTCAAACAACATATTTTCATTCAATCAACATACATAAATAGAATTTCCATAAGCTTTAAATATCCAAAAATGAGCTTTGACTTAATCTACTCTTGGTTTATCTAACTAGAAGAACAAAGATCTAGTTAACGTTCATAAAAATATAAGAAAAAGAATTTTGGTTCTCTTCTTTCTCTCTTCATTTACAGCATAAAACCTATTTTCTCTACTTTCTTCTTCTATCAAAACAAGAAGAATAAATAAGGGTTACCTATAAAAAATCAGCTGAATATTCTTCTTCCTTTTCTTTCTCCTTGCTTTTTTCTTTCCTTTTTCTTCTCTTTCTATGCTTCGGTTTTCTCCTTCTCTTCTTCTAGTTTCTTCTACAACTTTCTCTCTTTTCTTACTTACTATACACAACTCTCTTCTCTTCTTTTCTTTTTAGTTTAAGATCAACTTTTGTCTTTCTAAGCTTACCCTTTTTTAATAATCTAATGCCTTATAACTCCTTAACTTAATTTTAACTTTTTCTTTTAATTCATACAATCGTACGAGATTCTTAATATATCTAATTAAACTCTAAAAATTGCTAATTCATAAATTCTAACATATATTCATGCTTGCTAATTTAATAAAATAAATTCTAAGAAAAATTCGGGGTCCAACATTTCTCCCCTTAAAGAATTTCATGCTCGAAATTCTTACTTGAGTCTACGAACAGGTGTGGATACTTTTCTTTTATAGCTTCCAAAGATTCCTATGTTGCTTCCTCTCTTGAATGGTTCCTCCATAAAACTTTAACCAATTTCACATTCTTGTTTCTCAAGTCCTTTTCCTTTGAATCTAAAATCGCTACTGGTTGTTCTTAATAAATCAAATCCTCCTTTAATTGAGCCTTTGAAGGTTGGACTATGTGTGACGGATTCGACATGTATCTTCTCAACATCGATATACGGAAGACATTGTGAATCCTGGATAATTCTGGTAGCATGGTTAACTTGCAGGCTAGAGGCCCAATCTTCTTAATAATCTCATAAGGGCCTATGTATCTTGGACTGAGTTTACCCTTTTTACCAAATCTTAAGACTCCTTTCTATGGTGAGGCTCTAAGAAGTACTTTATCTCCAACTTTATATTCCATCTCCTTCCTATGTGCATCTGTATAACTCTTCATCCTGTCTTGAGCTGTGTTGAGTCTTTGTTTCATCAAATTAATCTTGTGAAATGTATCTTGTACAAACTCAGGTCCTATAAGTCTTCTTTCACCTTCCTCGTCCCAACAAATAGGGGTTCTGCACCTCCTACCATACAAAGTTTCATAAGGTGCCATTTGAATTCCTGAGTAGTAGGAATTATTATAAGCAAACTCAATCAAAGGTAGATGTTCATCCTATGAGCCTTTGAAGTCTATAATACAAGCTCTTAACATTGCCTCCAATGTCCCTATTGTTCTCTTTGATTGGCTATCAATCTGTGGATGAAAAGGTGTGCTAAAATACAACTTGGTTCCTAAAGTCTCTTGCAAACTTTCCCAAAATCTGGAGGTGAATCTGAGATCTCTATCTGAGACTATAGAACTTGGAATTTCGTGAAGTCTAATTATTTCATCTATGTATTTCTTGGCCAAGGCATTCAAAGAATCTGTCTGTCTAATTGGCAAGAAATGTGCTGACTTGGTTAGCCTATCAACAATCACCCATACTGCATCATGCTTCCTGCTGGTCCTTGGTAATACCATTAAGAAATCCATTGTAATCTTCTCCCACTTTCATTCAGGAATAGACAAGGGTTTAAGCTTACCAGTGGGTGCTTGATGTTCTGTTTTAACTTATTCGCACACCAAGTATGTCCAGGTATACTCTGCAATATCTTTCTTCATTTCTCTCCACCAGAAATATTTTTTTAAATCTCTATACATTTTGGTACTCTCCGGATGCATTGCATATGGAACATTATGTGCCTCATCAAGAATTTCATCCTTTATCTCTTTCATATCCGGAATACATAATCTGTTGCCTAACACCATCAATCCATCTCCTCTTTTTCCTATTTCAGAGGGCTTACTATTTTTAATTTCTTCTTTGAGCTTGCCCAAGTACTTATCTTGTTCCTGCAAGTCTTTTATCTTCTTATTTAATACTGGCCTTATTCTAAAATTAGCCAATATACCACTAGATTCGACTTGCCTCAACGTCACCTTCAGTTTAGCTAGTTCCTTCAACAAAGGAAGATATATCGTCTTCACATGCGCCATATTAGATTTCCTGCTCAGTGCATCCACTACTATATTAGCTTTCCTTGGGTGGTAATCTATCATCAAGTCATAATCCTTTAATAATTCTAACCATCATCTTTGCCTCAAATTTAACTCTTTTTGGCTCATTAAATATTTAAGACTTTTGTGGTCTGTAAATACCTTGGTGGCAACTCCATATAAATAATGTCTCCATAATTTCAATGCAAAGACTATAGCAGCCAATTCCAAGTCATGCGTGGGATAATTCATCTTATAGGATTTTAATTGCCTGGAAACATAGGCAATTACTTTATCTCCTTGCATCAACATGCACCCCAATCCTTTCCTTGAGGCATCGCTATATACTGTATATCCATCACTACCAGAAGGCAAAGTCAGAATTGGTGCAGTTGTCAGCTTCTTCTTCAATTCCTCAAAGCTCCTCTGATATTCTTCTATCTACAGAAACTTCTGACTCTTCCTTGTCAATTTGGTGAGTGGGGCTGCTATCATGGAAAAGCTTTCTACGAATCATCTGTAATAACGGACTAATCCCAAGAAACTCCTCACTTCTACTACATTCTTAGGTGCTTGCCATTTAACAATAGCTTCTATTTTTCGTAGATCCACGTGTACTCCTTTTTCTGAAATGATGTGTCCAAGAAACACCACTCCCCTTAACCAAAATTCACATTTATCAAGTTTGACATATAGCTCTTTCTTTCTCAATGTCTCTAAGGCAATCATTAAATACTCTTCATAATCCTTGTCGCTCTTAGAATACATTAGTATATCATCAATAAAAACTATGATAAATTGGTCTAGAAAAGGCTTAAAGACTCTATTCATTAGGTCCATGAAGACTGCAGGGGTATTAGTTAATCCAAAGGACATAACTAAGAACTTAACATGCCCATATTGTGTTATGAAAACAGTCTTTGACACATCGGATTGCTTTATTCTCAATTGATGATAACCTGGTCTTAAGTCTATCTTGGAGAAGACTTTTTCTCCTTGTAGTTGATCAAACAAATCATTTATGTGTGGGAGAGGATATCTATTCTTGATAGTGACATGATTGAGCTTCCTGTAATCCATACACATCCTCAAGGATCCATCTTTCTTTTCACAAAAATAACTGGAGCTCTCCAAGGCAAAGAGCTAGGCCTAATAAAACCTTTCTCCAACAGCTCTTCTAACTGTTATTTAAGCCCCTTCAATTCTATCGGAGCCATTCTATAGGGTGGAATTGATATTGGTGCCATGCCTGGAAGAAGCCCTATGGTGAACTCAATCTCTCTAGGTGGTAGTCTTGGTAGTTCCTCCAGAAAGATATCTGGAAATTCCTTGACCACAGGAATGTTTTTTAATTTTTCTTCATCTACCTTCGTGTCTAACACATATGCCAAGAATGTTTCATATCCTTTCTTCATCATTTTCTCTGCTGTTAGAGCTGAAATGATTTTTGGTGGGCTTGCCTTCCTGTCTCCCACAAACACCACCTTTTCCCCTTTGTCTAATTCAAACTCTACGGTCTTCTGTTTGTAGTTCAAATTGGCATTATATTTTTCTAAGGTGTCCATGCCCAAAATCACATCTAATCCCTTCATCTCCAATGGCATTAAATCCACCACTAATTTTACCTCACCAATATATATTTCACACTCTCGACAAATATGACTAATAATAACATACTGGCCAATCGGGGTACTAACCATCAAAGGACTATCTAATGGGCTCAAATTTCTATCATGCATAATCATACTTGACGAAATAAATGAGTGGGTAGATCCCAGATCAACTAAAACAATAATGTCATCATGAAACAACTTAACCATACCAGTCATAACCTCTGGAGCTGCTTCTACTTCCTCTCTCGTCATTGCAAATACTCTAGCTGGTGCTTGCTCTTTTGGTCTTCCAGGAGGATTTACTTTCTTGGCTCCACTAAAACTGCCCACTTTAGTTGCAGACTTAACTTTCACAGTCTCAGCCCTCTTTAAATCTTGCATCTAATTCCCACCTGTCTAGCATACTGCAGACACTCTCTAATCATGTGTCCTTTCTCTCCACAATTAAAGCAAGCTCTAGTTAGTTGATAACACTCCCTTTATGGAATTTGCCACAATGGTCACATTTTGGAAAGGATGACTTATTCCCCTTTCTTCTTTTGCTGCCTCCTACAGTTGAGGCTTGAAGAGAAATAGTTCTTGTCGGTTTGGGCCTACTTGAACCATTGCTCCTAACCTCAGACGGTGTAGGGAAAGTTTTGGCATTTCTTCCTAGCATAGGCGCACTACCTCCCCTGCTAAAATGTTCTCTTTCCTTCCTCTTTCAGTTCACTGCACTTTTTATGTTTTCCATATTTTCAATCCTCAAAGTAGCCTCTACTAGCTGTTGAAAGTCGCAAAAATTTTGCACCGCCACTTTTTCTCTTATGGCCAAATGCAATCCCGCTTCAAATCTTCGGTACTTAGCTGTTTCGCTCATCATCAGCTCAGCCGTATATCTGGATAATTGTGTAAACCCCCGCTCATACTCACTCACCGTCATCTTCCTTTGGATGAGACTTAAAAATTCCCTCTACTTCTGCTGGATATACACCTCAGACATATATTTCTTCTTATTAGCAACTTCAGCCTGGAAATCGTTCCATGTTAACACTGGCGGCTTTAACTGGCTCCCTGGTATACTTTCCCACCAATGCAAGGCATCTTCCTGGAGCAAGCTTATAGTATACACAATCTTTTCCTCATATTCACAATCCATCTGTTCCAATGTTCTTTCCGTCTTCCTTAACCATGTTTCAACTTCTTTCGGATCGATTGTTCCATAAAAGTCCACTGCACCATACTTCCTCAGCTTGTCAAATTGTCTCCCTTTCTTAGCCAGTGCTGGGGTAGAAGTTGATGACATCTGGCCCATAGCCTGAACAAAAGCTTGAGCAAAGACTTGGAACATTCTAGGATCAAACGGATTAGGCACTTGTTCTCGAGGAAGAGATGACTCAGGCATTTGTGGTTGAAAGGGCTCGCTATCCTGCCCTACACTTGCCTCAGCAATTGCTGGGGCTCTCAACTCATCAATACCCTCCTCTCTTAGCGGAGAATCAGGTGCAGCAGATCCTTGCAAACTCCTCGTGCTCTTCTACGAGGTGACATTTTACTCCTTCAATAAGACATTATCTTTTAGCTTACTTTTCATTTTAATCTTATTTCCTACATGTACTCATGATATACATGTCACTTAATGCAATCAATAAACTCAACAATGCAAAAAAATAATTTAACAATACAAACACTTTATCACACATCATATATTTCATAGTATAACATATTTTAAGCCTAAGAATCCTTAGAAACCATGGGCTCTGATATCAAAGATGTTGGCCCAAATTTCGGTTCTTATTTTGCAGCGACAAAACCCCAAAATTGGGAGAACTTTTGAAATAAAATGAAATGAAACTACAATAAAGATAAAAAGAACTCATGGTGGGAGTAAAAACAAATACACAAACAAATAAAATAAAAGGAGCAAAAGAAGTGCACAATAGAGCTAACGGAAGTCACGATCGTGACATTTTATGAATAGTGGGGGTTTGTCACGATCATACATGTGCACGATCGCGACTTTTATAAAAAATTGGGGTTGTCACGAACGTATTTGAAATAAAATGAAATGAAACTACAACAAAGATAAAAAGAACTCATGGTAGGAGTAAAAACAAATACACAAATAAATAAAATAAAAGGAGCAAAAGAAGTGCATAGCAGAGCTAACGGAAGTCACGATCGTGACATTTTATGAATAGTCACGATCATGCATGTGCACGATCACGACATTCATGAAAAATTGGGGTTTTCATGATCGTGCATGTGCACGATCATGCAACCCTGACTGCACACTCCTACTTCAAATCATCATAACTTTCAATCTCGAAGTCTAAAAATTATAAACTTTATGTCGTTAGAAAGCTAAGAGAAAGAGCTACAATTTCATAAAGACAATTTTGTCTAATTATGCCTAGATCATTATAGTTTATTCATTAAAGATTCAAAATACATTTTTATCCCCCCTTTTTTTCTTTCCTCTCATCTGTCAATATACATTCTCAAAATAACAAAAGACTTGAATCTAACAAACATAATTTATACATATAAGACTCCCACTAAAAACAATTGGTTTAGAAAAATCTATTCAAAAGTCTTCAACATCTATCATTTCATTCTCAACCAAAAAAATATAGCAATTTAACAGAAGAGGAATTTGGACATGAATAGACGAATATTTCTTCTAACTCTTACTTTCATTCATTTCTCAAATAAAATAGAGTATTTACATTGCTCCAATTATAAACAAAAGCCATATCAGTAGCATAATACAAAAATACAAAATGGATGCTCATGCTTATAAAGCAACCAAAAATGATCCAAACCAACTTAGTTACAAATGAAATATTTTTTGGAGATTTACCGAAGTTTTTACAAGGTTTAATGATCTATTGATTCTTTACCTGAAGAGTGAAAAATAATGGGGTAAGCTGCGAAGCTTAGTGGCTAATACGGTTATAGCCATTAACGACGAACCACACACACAACTAAACATATACATAAATTTATATCATATATAAATATAACAATCGGATTATTCACAGTACGAGCTCACATATAACATATTATTACTCAAATCAAATCATGTATTTTTCAATCATCAAAACATAGCATTCAGTCATATAACGTGTTTAACAAATTAAAGCAAAATGCACACATATAATGGCTTGATAGAATCCTAGGGAAGGATTTTTTGAAGCTTATATGCCACAAGCGGGCAGTCGGGAGAAGGCTATAGGTCAACGTGCACGTGACGAACGAAATGGTATCTCTCTTGCCTACATAAGCAAATTTTTGATGCTTACTTATTTCATATCATAATCATATTTTCATGAAATTAGTGTTTTTCTTCTTCTCATTAATACCAAAAGCAGTAGAGTCTTTCAAAGCAAACATGATTTCAATCACAGATTATTTTTCCCACATTCACAATGATAAAA
>JAOTJB010020785.1:0-10867 GCA_027123815.1 Erythroxylum minutifolium
GTGGGGATGATAATGAGTCTGGCCCAGTCTGGGCTGACCCTAGGCTTCCAAGTTTAAGCTTGAATCTGATTCGGCCCCTTCTAACTTATTTTTTATTTTTTAATATTAAAAAATAGAAAAATGATATTATTTTTTGCAATATGATGTTATTTTTATTACAAGTGTCGAGGCTTACGTCAGGCTGAACCTAGGCAACTCGAACCCAAGCCCAAGCCTGAATTTGAGACTCAATTTTTAAACAAAATTGGACTTGAGACTAACCCAGGCTCAATCAATTAAGGTCTGACCTATTACTCCAACCCGACTCAACGTGATCCAGATGTCATCTCTAGAAGAGGCAAAAGTGACAGCTAGGATCCCTAAAAGCCAATGCAGAACTCACAACTATGACCTATCTTAATCACCACTCTTTTACCATATATTATCCTTAATTAAGCAACAAATTACAATTATTTATACAAATCAAACTAGTCTTAGCTGGATAACAACCCATTAGTATCTTAAGAAGCCTAATGCGATTATTTCACATTTTTCAATTAGTTTGTTATTAATTTAACGATAAGATAATATTGATAATAATTTTGTCATTAATTACAATAAATACAAAAAACCTTTGCTTTTAAAGACTATGGCTACTGTTTTAGTTTCACACGCTAATCAAAAGCTCTCATCTTTTCTCTCTTTCCTTTCAACTTCTCTTTTTTTCCTTCAGCATATGATTTCTCTCTATAAAACATACGTAAGCACTTGTCTAAGTAATGATTAGCTTGTTTTCTCACTTGGGTTGATTTTGTTTCAAGCGTTAAGTTAAAATACAGAGGAAAGTTTTGATTTTTGAGTTTTGGTTTGTTTGGGTAAGAATTTTTGAAGAGATCAATCCGTGATCCATACTAAGAAGATGTCGTACGCGTATCTCTTCAAGTACATCATCATTGGCGATACTGGTAATCCTGTGTATCTGATTTGGTGATTTAATGATTCAATTTTATTCAATCTTGTAACTTTTATTTATTCGGAGATTTTTTTTTCATTTTGGTTAAATTTGTGTTTGCAGGAGTTGGGAAATCATGTCTGTTACTACAATTCACGGACAAGAGGTTCCAGCCGGTGCATGATTTGACAATCGGCGTGGAATTCGGAGCCCGCATGATCAACATCGACAATAAACCTATTAAGCTCCAAATTTGGGACACGGTTTGTTCCTTTTTACATCGATTATGGGTCAAATTTAATTGCTTTCATGGTATATCATCAGCAGTCTTTCGTAGTTATTTTGGGAGGAAAGTTTATTATGTTTGTCAAATGAGATTTATTTTTAAATAGATTCCTATTCCAATTGTATGGAAAACGTTTTTTTTTTCATAATTGATAGCTTTTTATCATAACTGGACTCGAGCAAAAAAGTTAAAATGAATAACTATACAGTGAAAAGCCTCAAAGAGTTACACTCACTAGTTGTTACTGATATATTAAATTTTGTTCTGTTTCAATCTCTAACAAGCAGTTATGGTGTTGCTTCTACATATGCCGAAGCTATTGTCAATATAGACTTGGATGATGTAAATTTTTTATTATTAACATATGATGAAGATATTGTCAATATAGACTTGGATGATGTAAATTTTTTATTATTAACAGGCTGGTCAAGAATCCTTCAGATCTATTACAAGGTCTTACTATAGAGGTGCTGCTGGTGCATTACTGGTCTATGATATTACAAGGTACTTTTGGTTTGTAAGTCATTTTTCTTTTCTATAAGTTTATGAGGTGCTCATTTAATAAATTCATCTTCTTTTTGTCTGTGCATGTTATTCCATATTAAATTCATGCAAATATCACTCGTTCTTTTTGGAAAATATGGTTACAGCTTGATGGTTATAATAAACGTAGAAGCTTTCTGCGATCTTTTTCTAATGTTTTCTTAAACTAGTGAAGTGCCTGCTCAGTTATCTAGAGGAAAGATGTTTAGCATATTTTGGTGTTTACTCTTTCGCCTGGATATTGATATGTGAGGCAAATATTACCCTTGCATGTATTGTGTTCGTCAGGAACGTTAGATTAAGCCTTTTTCAGTTTAAAGTGACAAACTACCCCTAGTAGTTAACGAAATGCTTATGAACCTGTGGCAGCATAATTAGTATTGACACCAGTTGGATCCTATGACAGGAGGGAAACCTTTAATCACTTGGCTAGCTGGCTGGAGGATGCAAGGCAGCACGCTAATGCAAATATGGTCATTATGCTCATTGGTAATAAGTGTGATCTTTCTCATAGAAGAGCTGTGAGTACTGAGGAAGGGGAACAATTTGCAAAGGAGCACGGTTTGATCTTCATGGAGGCTTCTGCAAAAACAGCTCAGAATGTCGAGGAGGTAAAGAAGCATGATGCCAATAGTGTTGGAGCATGTTTTATTTGTGAAATTTCTTCCTGACATTCATCTTTTGGATTTTCATATTTGCCAGTTTCCTTTTGCAGGCATTCATAAAAACTGCTGCAACAATATATAAGAAAATCCAGGATGGAGTTTTTGATGTATCAAATGAGGTGAGTTTTCCTTGTTTATTCTATATTTTCTCAAACTGCATCCTTACTAGCTCAATTTTGGATGATTGCTGTAATCAATTACTTAAAAGGGTACAAGTGTTCTCACTTTAGTTGGTGCATTTATATATATGGACTTTGAAGATTAAGCACCATGGAAGGTTGCTTTCTTACCTTGTAATTTTCTTAATACGAACCTGTTTCTTAATAAGATGCATTTGGCATTTAGTTAGAGTAGTTACTATCGAGGTAATTGAGCTAGAGTTACTTTTATTTGGCTGATTTTTGCTTTTTTATGCAGTCTTATGGAATTAAAATTGGATATGGTGGAATTCCTGGTCCATCAGGAGGCAGGGATGGCATTTCTTCCCAAGCTGGGGGCTGCTGCAGTTGAAATCTGATTCTCATTTCTTGACCCAGAAGTTTATTTCCCTTTAAATCTTTCATTTTTCTCTAATACACGGTTCTGAATACCTTTGTGAATTCCTACGTGTGAATTGAAGGTATATATACAATTGTTCTTGATTTCATGTTTAATAGCTGTAAATTCGTCAGTCGCTTTTTTCCCTTTTTAACTTCCTGCCCCCTCTTTTTCATTTGTTGTGCTGCTTAACAGAATTCTTCTGAACTGTTGTTGAAGGAAACTATGATTTCCAGTGCAGTGGCTATTCTTCGTATGTATTATTTGATGATATGATGCTTTTTCAAGATTGCTTGAAGAAATAATTGTTAATGATGAATCCAGACTGAACTTTTCATTATCATTCCTACCCAATCTGGACTCTGGGCAATTGATTGATTTAAGCAAGCAAGCAACTAATAATAGCTAAGGAAAGAGCTTTTGATTGTAATGTCAGGGCATGTATCTACTGTCATTGTTCTTCCCTGTAATCGCCATGAAAGTTCAACCTTTCATGTAGTAGGAGCTGTACCCAAATCTTCTGATGCTTCAGTGCCCTTTGAGTTGGGTTTCAGAAAGTGGTACAAGCAAATGGTGAGCTGAGCAAGTTTGAAGGAAAATTGCTGATCCAGCAACTTCGACATTGAGCATACTAGATTGGTAGAGAGAGACACAGAGTATTACAAATCTAGTACTATAATCTAAAAAAAATTGAAAGAACTGAAAAATATTGACTAGTTGTAATATAAAATGGGATAATACAAGTTACATAAACTATAGAACTCGAAAGATAAATGTAATCATAATCCCTGAAATGCCTTAAAGTTCTCTTTCTTTGAAATCTTTTGTTATGTTACTGATTGAACCGCAAAGGATCAAACTCTAACGATTCCATTAAATCCCTTCTCTTAATAGGTATAAGTTACTAATTTGAGTTGGTAACATTTGAAATTATCTTCATATTGGTTGCCGTTATTGGTGTTGGAAACTTGGAATTGTCATGTGTATCAATGGCTTCAACTGTTAATCCAAAAGCGGAACCATTCAGGTAGTGGTTGTGGTGGGGGTGGGTTTGATGTGAATAAGCTGTTTAAGCCATCGTCAGGGCCTATGAAGATGATAATGATGCAACAACATCAACAACGTCCAATTCTTTCACCTCCATCAACTCTTCACAATACCAATAATAATAACTCAGGTGGCAATCTCACAGCCTCTCCTTCCTTCCCTCTCCTTTCCTCTTCTGCTCCTCGTAATCTCACTAAAATCTTCCTCATGCCTTCCAACTATCCATTATATGGATACTGGATAGAACCAATCTTCAGTATACGGAAGGTGAAAGCACCATAGCCCCACTATCATTACCAAAGGTGAACTAAAAGTTTGAAATGAAGGAAAAGTATAGAACAAAGCAGGGGCAAAGTAACGCTTTTCTTTCTTCCCTCTTCTTTTAACTCTATACTTTTTCCCTTGCAGGAGTTTTGTTGTGTTTAATGGGTATTTCTTGTTCTTCCTCCAACAAATGTTTGATGAGCATCCACACCAGTTTTGTACTTCAGTGATACTGATTCACTGTTTCCTATGTACAAAACTTGGAGCACCAAATCATTAAAAATTATGCCCTTTTAGTTCTCTGGTTATAAAATGTAGGTTCTTATGATTCAATCGCAAAGGGAAGTACTAGACTATTTAAATTCTCACATCAACCTAACGACTAAAGATGGTTTATATATAAGAATGAGAGTATAAATCTTGGGGGGTTGCATTTTAACTGAAGAAAAATGAAAGAAGCAGACACATAGCATAAGCTCATCAATTCCTCACTACCGGGTAGCATTTGGCAAAAACGAACTACAGAATAAAATCCATAATTTTAACCTCTATAAACCAAAGCATCAGAGAAGGAAGACTAGCAACCGATGTTCTACTCATGTTCTTGTCTTGAATAACAGATCCTCCTTACAGTACAAGTTTTTACATTAGCAGCTGCCACAGAATTACCGGCCTCGCCCACGTCCCCTTCCACGACCCCGACCCCGACCCCGACCCACAGGTCTCCCTGAATTTCACCAAACGTAGAAACGGGTAAGCAACACAACAGAGAGAGAAAGATAAGCGTGAAATATAAAATCAAAGTTGGTTAAAATGAGAATAGTCATACCGGCAGTGGGCTTCTTAGGTTTAAGCTTGGGTGTTTCTTCAACCAGCAAAGTCTCTAGATTCAAGCTGTCAGGAAGGATATAGTAGCGGATATTGTTACCCCTCACACTGAGATGATCCAATGTCACCGGATTTTTGCCTTTCAGTGTTAGTTTCACCATCTTCAGATGAGTATTCATACTGATGTCTACACCTAATATCAGCAGCAGCAGAAGATCATGAAGTAAAATTCACTGGTTTCTTGGCCGCCGGAGTTCCAATGAGTGAAATAGTATCTTCAATTCTCAGTAATCAAATAAAATTAAAAAGTATATCGAATTCCACAACATGTGTTTCAAGAACAATGTATATATCTCCTTGCCGCACGAAAAAACCACCAGGTTATAACAGACAAAGTCAAAACCTGGGGTGAAGCAATTGGTGATGGCTAAGCTACTAGGACATTACATAACACCAAAACATTGCAGGGGGCTTTTACAAGACACCATTTTCACTTGCCCTATAAGGTGTTGAGCAACAAAATATTTCAATAAACTGATCATCTATTCCTCTTAAACCCTTTTCACGAATTTCAGATTTAAGAGGATTGAACCTTTCAAAGATCAAACCTTACAAAGCAATTCCCATCACTGAATAAGGTGGTAACTACAGAAGAAAAGGAAAAGACTGGATATATATTCCAAGTAGTAATGGGTTTAAGTACAAGAAGAAACCTGTGATGGTGCCGTGGACAACAGTGCCGTTCTTGAGCTCAATGGAAACGGTCTCGTTGTTCAACTTCATCAAAAACCTGCATAAACCCAGGAAATTAACAGATAAAGAGATTATATAATTACAAGCATAAAGGCAAATAATGGATTACCAACCACTCACCTGACGAGCTTCATTGTGCAGTTGGCTGAAGAACAGGAAATACGGGGAATGTTTTGAGTCCTTCGCCTTTCTTCTTAGTACTGTTAGTATTCTCCAACAGCTAGGGCAACAAGTTTTGATTTTTCATTTCTCAACGACGTCGCATTGATATTTTTTAGATAATATTTTAAAATAATAAAAAGGATTTTCACTCGTATAGAAATTAAAGTTTAGTCCAACTTGAACTCCTCCGCTTGATTAAAGGGAGTCTTGGGTTGAAATACATACAAGCTACTCCTTGAAAAGGCATTGAAACTTAACTTGAATTCGATGAAAGTTAGTTGGAATCGAATAAAATCTACATTTGTAGCACAACAGAAGTGTTGTAGTTGTACACATGCTCTGGCAGTTAGTACGCAAAGACGTTGTGTGTGCAAAATGTTTATACGTTGCTGCCGCTACTTTGCCATGCAAACTGAGCTCATGGGCTGCTAGTTCTACTACTGGCGGCGATTTGGAGACGTCAGAATCTAGTAGTTCGGGTGCCGAACGTTTCTTAATCCGGCGCAAGAACATTCTTTGTAAGAGTTTTGACGGTTCTGGTACAGGCATTCATGTTCTCGACCTTATTGACCGCGGTTGTTTGTTACCCAGTAGAAGCATTTATCATTCGTTGCTAATCAGATGTGCCCATTTGAGGAAACTTGAAGAAGGACGAATTGTTCATGCCCGTGTTGAAAATTCCGAGTTCAAGCGCGATGTTTATATGATGAATACTGTTGTTAATATGTATGCCAAGTGTGGCAGTTTGGAAGATGCGCACATGGTGTTCGAGGAGATGCCTGAAAGAGATGTTGTTTCTTGGACTGCTTTGATTATGGGATATTCTCAACATGGGCAAAGCAAAGAAGCGATCTTTTTGCTCCCGGAGATGTTGAGGAGTGGTGTGCAGCCTAATCACTTTACATTGTCCATCATATTAAAGGCTTTTGGGACGGGAGCTTGTAAAAGTAGGAGTCATGGTTGGCAGCTTCATGCATTTTCTTTAAAGATGGGCCACCATGCTGATGTTTTTGTGGGTACTGCTCTTTTAGACATGTATGCTAGGTGTGGCCAAGTGGAGGAAGCTCGGGTGGTCTTTGATGGGTTGGTGAGCAAGAATGAGGTGTCTTGGAATGCTTTAATTGCTGCCTATGTTAGGAAAGGTGAAGGAGAGCATGCTTTTCGGCTGCTTCACAACATGCTTAGGGAAAACATTGAACCAACGGAATTCACTTATTCTAGTGTTTTCAGTGCTTCTGCTAGTATCGGTTCTTTGGAGCAAGGTAAATGGGTTCACGCCCGTATGATAAAATCAGACACGCAGCTTATTGCCTTTGTTGGGAACACTTTGCTTGACATGTATGCAAAGGCGGGGAGCATTGAGGATGCAATTAAAGTTTTTGATAGATTGGTAAAACGAGATGTTGTTTCTTGGAATTCAATGCTTTCTGGATTTGCCCAACATGGACTTGGAGAGATGGTGCTAAAAAGATTTGAGCAAATGTTAAGAACGGGAATTAGGCCAAATGGGATAACTTTCTTATGCGTTTTGACTGCTTGTAGCCATTCAGGTCTTCTTGATGAAGGACTCTTCTATTTTGACGAGATGAAAAAGTATAGTTTAGAACCAGAAATATACCATTATGTGGCAATTGTTGATCTTCTTGGTCGAGCTGGTCTTCTTGATCGAGCTGACAAGTTTATAAGACAAATGCCAATGGAGCCCACTGCTGCTGTCTGGGGAGCTTTGCTTGGTGCGTGTAGAATGTATAAGAATGAGAAATTAGGTGCTTATGCAGCTGAACGTATCTTTGAAATTGATCCCCGTGATTCAGGGCCTCACATGTTGCTTTATAATATCTACGCCACTGCTGGCAGATGGAATAACGCTGCAAAAGTAAGAAAGATGATGCAAGAAAGTAGGGTGAAGAAGGAACCTGCTTGTAGCTGGGTTGAGATTGAGAATCAAGTCCACACTTTTGTGGCTGATGATCACGCACACCCAATGAGAGAAGAGATACATAAGATGTGGGAGACAATCTCTGAGAAAATTAAGGGAATTGGATACACCCCAGATACAAGCCATGTACTTTTGTTTGTAGACCAGCAAGAGAGGGAAATAAAATTGCAATACCATAGTGAGAAGCTTGCTTTAGCATTTGCACTTCTCAGCACACCTTCTGCATCCACTATCCGCATCAAGAAGAATATTAGGATATGTGGTGATTGCCATACAGCATTCAAGTTTGTGTCAAGTGTGGTTGGCAGGGAAATCGTTGTTCGGGATATTAATCGATTCCATCATTTTCACAATGGCTTGTGCTCTTGTGGGGACTATTGGTAGTGATATCACAGTCTTTATTGTCAATTGATTTGACTTCTTGTTTAGAGTGAAGTTGCTGTTTCATCTCCGAATGAGAAATGGGAACTTCTCCTTGGCAATCTGAGCCAAACTGCAAACATATATGCTGAGGCTATCTGGAAGTTGGGTGCGGCAAAACTTGAGAAGGCCGTGGATTGGATATGAAATCCTGGATACATGTTATCCCATCTCTGTTGACAACGATAACAATACGGCCCGAGGCTTTGGAATTGATGAGAAACTACTGATACCAACTCAAGAAGATTGGTCAGGTAAAGTTGCACCAGAAAACTGTTTCATAAATTACATCCTTAAAACATAATGAAGATCCTGTTTTGATTGGTTGGAATTGACATTCACGCAGGAAATATTTGGTAAGAACGGGGAAGAATTTCTTATCAAATAGTGGCAACAGACAAGCAAGTATACCTGAATCTCATTTCACTATTGAGGAGTTCACCTTGTCCTCCATTCCAAGCTGGTAGTGGATTAGTTTCAGTTGGTTTCATCGTTATAATTTGATCACATATAGTCAATATTAAGTAGATTAGACCATTAAACGAAATATACTCGGGAAAAAAAAGAATGGAATTTCTGGAGATCCAATTTTATACTTGTTCGATTTTCTCCTTTTAATTGGAAGATTCAATCTGAGGCATTGTTAAAAAGCCTTAGATAAGTAGATTCTGTATAATTTGTTTATTTAACATTCTATCATTGGTTTGTGACTAAAATGCGTCTTATTTGTTCTGAGGCAAATATATATTTGTGCACTATTAATTTGGCATCAGGTAGTAACCTTATCAGAGGCTTATTTGAGAACTATAATGGCTCCTTTTAATGTAGGTATGATGTGTTTCCATATCAACACACGCTCGTGGGGCTGGTAGTACCTAAATCACGATGAGTTAGGTTGGTAGTTCCAGCCTTTTACTGAAATATTTTTTAGAATGAGTAAAATAGTTTATAAAAAAATAAACATTTGGTAGTTCTCAAAAGTAGGTTGATTCTTTGGTCAAATTTAACAACTAAGCCAAGCAAAATGCCTGACAGGTCTTACCATAAAAATGGAAACTTGAACAGCAACAAAATCTTTTTAAAAAATTAGAACTAAATAAAACAGCGACCAGAACATTAGTTCTAAAGTACAACAAAACAAACCCCATGGGAAATAGATCAGTTACATAGATTGAGTGTCATCATACTGAAGAGTCTTTAATCCCTGATAGGTTAGCATGTGATAATGATGTGTCACAATAGTGAGAAAGTGTGAAGATAAATGTGATGGAGAATGAAAACGAAAAGAGTGCATTGCATGCCTGGTTCGCTGGTTGGCCCTTTTTAGCACTAAAAATAGTGTGGATAGAGAGAGAGACAGAGATAGAGAGAGAGACCATTTCAGGGTAATGAAAGGAACGCAAAATGAGGAACCAACCTCATAGAACTTCATTCTTGCCGTTGCTAGAGCTTTAACTGGCATAGGGAAAAAGAAACAGAGACAGAAACAGAGACAGAGACAGAAAGCCGAAAGATACAAACAAGAGGCAAGAGCGTTCAAAAAGCATGACATGAAGTGTGTGTTCTATGCGTGTATGTGTTCTTCTGTATGTGTGTTTGTGAGTTTGAGGCCGAGACGAGTTTAGCTTAAAATCATCATTCTTTCCATCAAAACAAAGACTCGTATACACAACCTCTTCAGGATCTTCAAGGTAATCCAGAGACGAGAAACAAGAAAGCTTAAATCTTTATATCCAGGCAATTTTTGTTTCTTTTTTTCAATCTGATTTCCTTTCTCTTTTTATTGACTTTTCTGGGTTTTGGACTTCCTAAGTTTTGTCAATTTTTGTCATATGTTAATACCATGTAGTGCTTCTTGCAACATAATAACGTGCACAGGATGTTTTGTATTACTGATGTCTAAACATCTCATCATCTCGATCCCATGATAGAAATTAAACTTCTCCGGTTGCTTTGTTCTGGATTCCCTAGTTTCTGTAGTTGTCTTGATAAATCTGAATTGTGTTTTGATTATCTGAGCTAAATCTGTCCCTCTCTTGAGTAGAAATGGAGCAAGAGAGCAAAAAAAGAGGAAGAGATCAGGAACAAGAGGTCAAATACTTGCCAGAGAGAGCACCAAAGAAGAAAGACCATAGTGATCATGATCTTAATAACATCATCAACATAGAAGAAGATATCAACCAGAATGAGCTAAACAACAAGAACACCCGCTACCACTTAAGTGACACAGACTTTGCATTAGGAGTATTTGATTTCCCATGGCTTAACGAAGGGATGATATCGGAGGATTGGCACTTGGAGGACACATTCTCATCATTTCTTCAGGATACTTATACAACCTCTGCAACAGATACATCAGGACAGTACTGCTTCTGTGAAAGCCCAGATACATTCATGACGTCCTTAGATTTTACTGTGGATAAGTTTGAAGAGAATGTATGGTCATTGGAAATGGAGACTGTGTCATCTCTGCTCAATCAACCACTTCAACA
>JAOTJB010020821.1:0-10865 GCA_027123815.1 Erythroxylum minutifolium
TTATTTTGTTTTTGTCGTATGAGAGGTTGTTACTTGATTTCTGTTTGTTGGATAGTTCTAAAGACATAGATTCATACTTAAACAAATTGCCTTGTTTAAATTCATTCTTTTGGATGTGAATGGTTGAAGAGTAGGTCAAACTAAATTTTGTAAGAGAGTCTAGAATGAATGAATTTCATGGGGAATCCATGTTCAATACAACTCGCTTCTCTCCGTTGTACCAATAAATCAGGCATTTAGTTTTTCCCACTAATGTTATCATTATTGGTAACTTATTTTTAGTTTTTATTTTTAATATTTCATCAGACTTGGCATTAATAGTTGCACCTCACTTACATGTCCACTGGTCTATAAATATAGCTTGTCGCATCAACATCGCTAATTTTGGAGTTAAGGACAAACTATTTTAATGAAAAATTAAAAGTTTGAATATGTTATAACAACATTTGAAAGTTTGAATTTATAGTGCAAAATTGAATAAAGTTCAATTTTTTTAATAATTTACCCTATTTGAATTATTTGATCTCATAAGACAAGTATGCTAGTCCTTCATTTTTAGGGTATATTCTTACTTATAGTAATTAATTTACTTTGGTTCATCATATTCTTGAACCCATTCTGCCATTAGGATATATTGATGATTTACCATAATCTATGAAACCTTTTTTTATTTGTGTTAGTCCCTAATGGCACCCAAGAGGGGGTGAATTAGATGTTTATAAAAATCAATATTTTTTTAACTAATATACTCAATTAACAACGATCAATTTAAATAAGGATGAGAGAATTATTTAATATAAATTAATAAAATAATTGAACAAAAATCTAAAAAGGATAGGAAAGACAGAATGCAAACAAATTTACAGTAGTTCGGCAAACAATTCTTGCTTGTTTCCACCCCAAACTCTTCTTAGAATTATAATATAATTTGTCTTTCAAGGCAAAAAATAACATTTATACAATCTTTCTCGTTAAAGAGAAACTTTTCTTACAATTTTTTTTAAGGTGAAGAAGCATCTTAATCTCACTTAGATCCTAAATTTTACAACTAAAAATACCTCACTTTATCATTTAATAATTCTAAAGAGGCATACTAATACGGATATGAAACAATGATGCTTAAATGATCGAAAAACATTCATAAATATGGGTAAAATATACCAAAAATGCCTCTTAATGCTAAAAACAATGAGAAAACACCTATTTATAATGTTTTTAGACCCTTCCTAGCCGTTGGAGCCAAGAACTAGCTATTACAATAACTATATGTCGAGCACTGTTGGACAAATATGCATTAAAGACATAATATTCACTAGCCTTTAAGATACTGGTTGATTAGTAGGGAAATTGGTCGACCAATACGGCATATTGGTTGACTAGTACATCAACCAATGTTATAAGGCAAATTGGTCGACCAATATGACACTAATTAGTACATTAACCAATGTTATAACAAACTCATGATACATCAAATTTAATAGCTTTAACCTATATTAGTTGACCAATCACTCCAAAAATATGATTTTAATAACCTCAAATGCCCAAACACAATTTGTTTAATGAAATAATGATTTAAACAAATCCCAAAATTTTTCATATAATTTGTTTAAAAGATTAGGAGACTTTTATTTTGAAACCAAATTCTTCAGTGCTTCTTAATGAATGGAAATACTCATATAATGAAGTGAAATGCATGCAGAAAACATAATACAATATTAAGCACATATTTCATTATCAAGAAAAAAAAGAGATATTCAATATCAAATAAATATCCATACATGTAGATAATATAAATTTACTCAAGCATATCATATGAAGTGTAAGAAATACCAAAAAAATGAAAGAATTACTCTCCCTAAATTTTATCACTCTACCTAAATCTAGTATCATTACACTTTCTCCACCTTTTTGGAATCATTTAAAAGAGATCATTTTCTAGAAATTCATAATATTAAATGTCATGCGTTATTCTAACTTGCTTAAAGAATCAAAACAAATTTGGATAAGACTGGTAAGCTTACTCAAGAAAGAAGGCTATAGAATATTTAAAGAGTCAAAGTAATTGCATAATTTTGAAAAAAAAAGTCCCTAATTGTGTCTAATTTTGAAAAATCTTAAATTTTGAAATCGTCTCTAAGTAAAAAAAATCAATTAAAGCAACAAGGGTAAGGTTTGACAATAAAATAATTTTGTAAAATATAAGCATAATTTTATTATCTAATAATCAATTTAAAAATGTATACTTTTGAAAGCCCAAAAATTAAAAAATAATTATCAAATAAAGTACTCAAAATTGAAATTCTAAAATGACAAATATGACACAATCACACTTGATAAAAAAAACTTGAATGACTTTTGTAGTTTATAAAAATTATTTCAAATACATATACATTATCAAATAATCCTAAAGATTAGGGGTTAATACAAAGAAAAATTGATCTTTAACTAAAGGATGAAAAAAATTAAAGAGGGTAGCTAATTGCAATAGGGGATCATGTTTTTGAAAAAGAGATAATTGTTTTAAGAGTTTTGAAGATATAAAATACGAGAATAGAAGAAAATAGGCAAAGGAGAGATTAAACTAGGAGGATTTTCGACCGTTGATAAATGCTTAATAAACTATATTTTTAATCCCATATTTAGTACATTTTTCTTGATTATTTGAGAACTTTTATTATTTTTGGTGCTTATTTTGTTTCTAGAGTGTTATTAGGTTTTAACTTCCTTCATAGATTAAAAGGAGAAGAATTAGGGAAAATTGGGATAGAAAATAAAGGAATTAAAGTTATTTTTGATAGACACGTCTATGCTAATAAAGGACACGCTCATGTAAGTCAAGTACATAGTCATGTAAAGGACTGTGGAAGTCTTTATATGCATCTATGATTTCAAAGACATTGTTGCACCTGTGTAAGTGGCATCTATGATTTTAAAAACATTGTTTTGCCTGTGTAAGTGATGGATAAAACTATGTGCATTGCCTATGTAAGCTTTTAGGAACATGTCTACACATAATTTTTGAAATAAATTTAGCGAAACAGTCATGCACATCACTATATAGGTGATCGAAATCTCTAATTTTGATGTATAAAAGGTGATTATGAAGGCTAATTTAGAGTAGTCAAACTTCTAGAGCTAAAGTGAGAGCTTTGACACAGTTATGAACCTGACAGCAATAGAGAAGAAAAAATTGATTAGAGATCAAATAGAGAGCAGTTTACATTGAATTTTGAGTTAATCGTATTAGAGAAAAGGGGATTTACAATGAATTCTCTTATTTTCAATTCTTCCCCTAAATATTTGGCTATGTTTTCTATTATTATAAACTAAGTTATTTAGTGCTTAAGTAGGATTAAACTTGGGATGGACCTTGTGATTTTATTTTTTTATTTAATGCAATTTGGTTATTGATTCATTGAGATCCAATTATATGTTTTGATTAGTCCTTAGATTAATATATTTGGGACATAGATTAATGTATGATTTCATACAAATAAGATTAAACAATCCTTTTGTGTGAATATATCTACCATAATTGAATGGAGTTTCATGCAAACCTAGATATAGGGCAACATAAATCCTCTAGATTAAGGTTAAACCTAATAGTGAAATTTACAAATTGATTAATGCAATCTTAACGGTTTAAACTAGAAAGAGATTTCAGTTAGTCAACTAAGGATTATGTTTTAAAAGTCTAGACCAAAGATATTAACACAATATCTAAATTTCTATGGTCCAGTCTAGTGATCTTTAACTAAATTGCATGATAAAGGGTTAATAGTTTAAGATCTTAAGGGGATTTATGACTTAGATGCTGCTATTTGGTCAATTCTCTTGTGATATAAATTCTTATTTATTATTTGTATTAACTTTAATTTAGTTTCTTGTTCAAATTAAATCATCACTTGAATATGTCGGTTAGATAATAAAAAAGAAGTAATTATTAGTACTTATTATCTTAGTAGGATCGAAACCCAATCTTCATAATCATTATACTATAGTTCGATAGGTGCACTTAACTTTAAGATCTATAAGGTAAGGATCTTCATTATTAACCAGATGAATGGTCAACAAATGTTAATGTGTGGTCGACAATACTAGTAACCAAACAAGTTACAAACTCATTGGAATAAAACGTTTCTTAGATAATAGGATATTGGTCTACCAGAGCAACAACTAAACTCCTTACAAACTCACTAGAAACAAATCAATGCCTGGGTGAATAAAGAACATATATATAATCTAAACAAAAATAAAGAAGGAATTAAGTTAAAATAAAATCACTACAAGATCTATCCTAAGGTTTATCTAATCCAAGTACCAAAAATTTTTTTAGTTCATAATCATAACATCAATACTAAAGGGAAAATAGAAAACTAAAAGAACCATGATGAGATACTTTTTCATGAAATCCATTTTAGATTAATGTATAACCATTCCAAATATGTTTATTTACTTGTTCTTTATTTTTTCTATCAACGTAAGCTGTCATTTTTTAGGTTCCCGAGCCTCTTTCAAGCCTCCTACAAACCTCCTATAAGCCTCCTTAGGCCTTTTCTTTGTTTTACCTTTTTATAGCTTGAAATTAGGGTTTTTAGAGTGGACACGATCATCTATAAGGTCTTTGAATATTTCTTTAATTCTTTAAATTGTGAAGAAACATAATCCAAGAAAACTACATAGTTATGGAAACAACCTTGTAACAGCTCCGAACCACCCTACTAATAGATATTGTCTGCTTTGGGCCTTGGCCAAGCCAAGCCCTCACAGTTTTGCTCTTCCCACCCTTGGGAAAACGCGTCTTTGAGGGAGAGGTATCCATAGCCTTATAAGGCCTACTTTGTTCCCCTCGCCAATCAATATGAGAATCTAACATTCCACCCCCTTAAAGGCCCAGCGTCCTCACTGGCCCACAGGCCTGGATCCACCCCCTTTTGGAGGTCCAGCATCCTTACTAGCACACAGGCCTGGATCCACCTCCGTTGGAGGCCCAGCGTCCTTACTGGCATATCGACCTGGGTACTGGCTCTAATACCATTATTGTTGGGCCCGGGTCTCAATTCATATTTCATCGCGACTATGATCCATAATTGAGATTTAATGAAATAATAATTAAATTGGGAACGTTTCAACCCAGAAATCTAAAAATTACAAACTTTATGTAGTTAGAAAGCTAAGAAAAACATCTACAACTTCCATGAAGACACCTTTGTCTAATTTTGCCTAGATCTGTGCAGTTTATGCCTTGATTTTAGACTACATTTTTAACCCTTATTCTCTATTTTCATTCATCTGCTATCAACATCTATATATATATGTAAAACCAGTAACTACAATCATAAGACCCAAATCCAACTTTCAATTCCATACATACAACTTCCATACAAACAATTTTACGTAAAGGAAATCCATCCCAAAAGCCATTTCACAACAAAAATTTCAATTCCAGCCACATTAACATTTAACAGAACATAACATTTTACATATACATATGAGACTCTCTGTAACATTTTCTGTCAACTTTTAATAAATAGAGTTCTTGCACAACTCCATATCACAAATCCTAAAAACCATATCAGTAGCAAAATGCAAACACTTTCATGGATGATCATGCTTGAAATGATTCTAAGTGCCAAAAGTTTCTGAACTACCTAGTTAAGTTACAAATGATAAAAAAATCCTTAGAGTCTACCAAATTTTGCAAGTTAATGTTGTTATACTCTTTCTTCACCTGAGGAGTGGAAAAATAATGGGGTGAGCTAGGAAACTCAGTGGCTAATACATTTATAGCCAGCGATAACAAACCACACACAATCAAGTATATATATATATATAAACCACCTGCTAAACTTAGCTGATCACATTCAAAATTTAAGACTTTCACATAGATCTGAACAAATTACCACACAATTATTTTCATTCAATCATCACAAAATATCATTCAAATATACTCCATGTCCAACAATTCAAGATGCAATGCACAAACAAAATGGCTCGAGAGAATCCCATAGAACGAAATGGTGAAACAGAATTTTACACCATGAACGAAATGAGTCCATTTTTTGGAGCTCATATGCCACAAGTAGGCAGCTAGGAAAAGGCTTTAGGTCGACGTGCACATGACGAACGAATTGGTATCTCTCTTACCCACATAAACAGATTTTAGACGCATACATATCAAAATCACATTTTTCATGCTTCTAAATTTTCTGTTTTTTCGTAGCATAAAGTAACACAATTATACAAACAAACATGATATAAATTTAGGGAATATTTTTCCCACATTCATAAAGAGTCAAGATAAACATTTATATCATTCATACACACAAATATTTTTTCTCATCATCACAAAACTATAAACATATTACCCACCTATTTACTTGATATTTCCAAGATCAAGCTTGCTCTTTTCCTTGCTCTTGACTGTTACTAGCTTGATTCCCTTCAACTAAGATCTAATTAAGTTCCTAAAAGAAATCTAAGAACATAGTTCTCTTATTCCTCTTCTTTCTCTCTCTTCGTTTTCATCATATAAAGCCTATTTTCTCTACTTCCTTCATCTATCTAAAAAAAAGAATAGGTAAAGAATACCTAAAAACTCACCTAAACTTTTCCTTCTTCTTCTTTCTCCTTTTTCTTTCTTTCCTTCTTCTTCCCTTTCTCTCTCCTTCTCTCCGTCTAGTCTCTTCCACGACTCTCACTCTCTTTTTGTTTCTTAACTCTGACGACTCCTACTCCTCTTCTTTGTCTTTCTTATTTAAGAAAAAAATTTTAACTTTCCAATTTTACCCTTCCTTACTAAATCCAATTCCTACTAACTCCTTTATTTAATTCTAACATTTCATTTAATCCATACAACCATATGTAAATAATAATATACCTAATTAAACTCCAAAAATTATTAACTCAAAAATTTTGATTTTTACTCATGAATAAATGCCATCAAATTCTCATTTAATAATGCTAACTTCCAATAAAAGTTTAGGGTCCAACACCCAGTATATTAACCTTAGTATTGATTTTTTCAATATATCAACCTTAGTATTGATTTTTTCAATGCTTTTGGCTAAAGCTTCCTGAACTTCCATCTGCTTGTGACTAGCTTTAGTCCGTTCGATGTAATTCTTCAAGAGCTCCGAATTAACAGTAGGATCTTGTAGCATTTCACTAAGTGGATGAACATACTCAAAAATAGATAGTTTTCTAGGTAAATCATCTAATTCTATGATTTTAATAGAAGGTATTTTGAAATGTGGTTTTTCAACAGGGATATCAAGATCACCAAGTCTGGGTAAGAACGATACCTTCAATTATGATACTTTCATACCTTCCCTCTGATATTGAGCCAACTACCTTGAAGCTTTCTTCTGTAGTAGATGCTCCAAAATTACTTCCTGATGCCCTTGATATATGATGTGATACATAGACACTTACAGGTTGAGCTGCGTGACATACATCATCTATACTCTTTACTGCCGCTTGAATTTCTTCTTCTGTGAGATCAAATTCTTGTCTTTTAGGAAACTTCTTCTTCTTCCCTTTTTCTTTGCTTGCTACTAGTGCTGGAATTCTAGTTTGTACTTCAGGTACAATTTTGATTGTTGTTCTGCTTGTCACTGGATAGATTGTACAAGGATTTTTCGTAATCTTCAACCGATATGGTTTTGTCTTTTGGTCTCACAGAATACTATATAATTTTAATTCTTCGTGACTTAGAAGATGTATTGTTTGATCATTTGCTGTTATATGTTTAACTTGAATCTTAACTTTCTGTGTAGTAGGTTCTCTTCTCAAACACTAACTTCCTTTTTATCTCTGTCTCTCCAGATGATTGTTCTTATTGAATGTGAGGGATAGAGACGGTTGGTTTGACCGGCTGTTGTTGTTTCTCTTGTTTGTCTTCACTCTCAGAGTCTGCACTAAGAATCAGAACTCTTCACTTCTTCTGTTTTTGTTGTCGTAAGGTCATTAATCTTGGAGACCATTTTGACTTCTTGAGCCTTTATGATTGGAGCGTCTCAGCCTTTCTCTTTAAAAACACTGGGTAAGTTGGCTGTTGAACCTTACTTTCCTTCTTCTTTGGAATCACCTTGGCTTGTATCGGCTTATCAGACGATTATTTAACCTTTACCCTTGCTTCTTTCAGATGATCGTGGTGTTGCTTGTTTTTTAGATGGAACATTTCCTTTGCTTCATCTTTCTGAAAGCTCCCCCTTAGACTGTGCTTTTCATGTGAAATCTTCATCTGCTTCGGCTCCAGTCTTGATCCTTATTTTGTGAATGTTAGAGGCATTGATAATACTCTTAACATCCAGCTGCACTCTATTTACTCTATCAAGTAGGATTCCAAATTCTTTGAAAAATCTTGTTATCAATATACCATAAGATAAAGAACCACTCTTTTGATGATATTCCTCCCTAGCCTTTATCATGTACTTGAGAATAAAAAATGGAAAATTAATAGGTTGGTGAGTGAGTAGATGAAAAAGATAGTTTTCATCATTCATTGTTACCACGTATATGATGGAGAAGAAGTAAGTAAAGAGCCCTAGCCATCGGAAAGATGGTTGAAGACTTCTTGACTCCTAGATTACTAAATCCATATAGTTGTTGATTAATGTTGGCTTCGTTTATATGACTTTGAGTGATCCAATCTGTATTGTTGAACAATCATGCTCCTTCATTTGGACACCCAATAGCCTCCACCATAGAATCTTGTGTGATTATTATTGATAACCCATCTACCATTAATACCAAGGTATTGTCTACTACCTTCACATTCTTCCAGAACTCATATTTCATTTAGATACACTGGCTCTGGATGTTAAAGAAGTTCTTCCATCCAACTACTTCAATCTCAGGTTCGATATTCATTCAAGCATTCTTCAAAGAAGTGAAATCGACCAGTCTTCTATAGATAAGAGATTTCTGCATTTTATAATCTGTAAAAGATAAACACTAAACAAAGAAATGTATTTCACTTTAGGAAGCGAGGTTAGTATATAGAAAATATTAAGAGAAAGATATGAGATGAAATGAGAAGAGTTTGATGTTTAGAATAGAACGTTGGATCGTCTTTGTTGAGAACACTCTGAACACGTTACTTTCAAAGTTTTTCTCAAAAATTCTAGAGTGTAAGGTGTTGCAGATTTTGAAATGATTGCTCTTTTTATATACATTCTTGAAAAGTTACCGTTTGTAACGTTTGCAACTAATCCACTGGTATTTATGAAATTGAAACTACTGAGTAAAAGTTATCGTTACTGTTTAGTCTGAAAGCTTGCGACTTTTCAACTTCTTCATGATGAATTTGCTAGATCATGAAGTTTCAAACGAATGGTCATTTACTCAACATATTCAGATTTCATCTGATTTCATTAAATTTGTCTTCACTTAAGGGTTTGGTGAAGATATCTGCCCATTATTGATTCGTCTCAACAAATTGTAGATATATGATCCCTCTCTGTATATAGTCTCGTATAAAATGGTGTCTAACTTCAATATGCTTTGCCCTTGAGTGTTGTATTGGATTCTTTGAGAGATAGATAGCACTTGTGTTGTCACAGAAGATTGGAATCTGATCTTCTTGGATAGAATAATCCTCTAACTGATACTTTATTTATAATATCTATGAACAACAGCTTGCAGCTGCTATATATTCAGCTTCTACAGTAGATAGGGCAATTGAACTTTGCCTTTTACTTAACTAAGAAATTAGATTATGGCCAAGAAAGTGATAACCTCCACTTGTACTCTTTCTATCAATCCTATCTCCAGCATAATTAGCATCACAATAACGAATTAATCTGAAATCTTTACCTTTCTCACACATTAAGCAAAGATCGGTAGAACCTGCTAAGTATCTTAATATTCTTTTAACAGCAATATATTGAGATTCTCTAGGATCTACTTGAAATCTTGCACACAAACAATCACTAAACATTATATCAAGTCTGCTTGCAGTTAGGTAAAGAAAAGAACAAATAATTCCTCTAAAGAGAGTTTGATCAATCTTTTTACCAGCTTCATCTTTAGTCAAGACGATTGACGGATGCATAGGAGTAGAAATAGGTTTATCATTTTCCATTTTATATTTGACTAAAAGCTCTTTGATATGCTTTTGTTGATGAATAAAAATCTTTTCATCATTTTGTATAATTTGTAAACCAAGAAAGAACTTTAATTCACCCATCATACTCATTTCAAATTCACATTGTACAATATTTTCAAAAATTGAACATAATATTCTATAAGTAACATAAAAAATGATATCTTCCACATATATTTGTACAACAATAAAATCATTTTTAATATCCTTCCGAAATAATGTTTTATCTACTTGACCTATAACAAAGCCATTTTTAATCAAAAACAAGCTCAGATGATCATACCATGCACGAGGTGCTTGTTTTGATCCATACGAAGCTTTATGAAGTTTATACACAAAATCAGGTTTATTAATGTCTTCAAAACTTGGGAGTTGTTTAACATAAACTTCTTCGTCTATAAAACCATTCAAAAATGCACTTTTCACGTCCATTTGAAGCATTTTTATATCATGATGAACAATATATGCAAGTAAGATCCTAATAGCCTTTAGTCTAGCTATCGGAGCATATGTTTCATTACAGTTTATTCTTTCTTATTGATTATAGCCTTGAGCTACTAATCTAGCTTTGTTATGGGTTATTTTTCCTGATTTGTCTAGTTTATTCTTGAAAACCCATCTAGTACCTATAATATATTTATTAGAGGGTTTAGGGACTAAAAACCAAACTTTATTCCTTATAAATTGATTTAACTCCTCTTGCATAGCTAAAATCCAAGCTTCTTCTTGAAGAGCTTCATCAATTTTCTTAGGTTCT
>JAOTJB010020832.1:0-10865 GCA_027123815.1 Erythroxylum minutifolium
TTATTTATATGTGAAATATGTGAAAATTAATGTTAATAAAAATAAATAAATTGTTTTTATTTTAAATTCTTATTATTGTAATTTTTGGAGACATGGTTGATATAAAATTATCAAATATACAGTATAATATACTAATAGTACTTTTTATAATTTTTAAAAAATTTAGAGACTACTTTATAAATTTAAAAAAATTACCTAAAATGGTACTTTATATTAACCGATATCGATATAGTATCGTACGAAAACTTAATCTGGTACTAATGTTGATACGGTATTTATAAAATTGGAAATAGTTGCTACAGTTGTCGCCATGTGTTTCTTCTGCGTTGTTTCTGCTGTTTCTATCATCAGTGTTCATAAGTTTGACAGATTCACGGTCGTGTCTCAAGCTACTGACACCAACCTTATCAACTAGTTGTCTCCACCTTGCTCCATCCAGCCTAATCCTCTCCTCCAAAGACATCGTCGCTCTTGCTAGTGGCAGTAATCGTCACCTATAGTCCCAAAGAAGGATGCTTCACTAGGCGATTATTGTCTCCTTCACCAGTGGTGAGATAGCCATTATTCTCCGGCACCTCTAGCGACAAAGAAGCAACTTCACCAGCAACTAGCACTACCACTAGTGGAGATCCATTAGATAAATAACCAAACACATCTTATTTGACAAACACAACCCAAATCCAGAAACAACGTAACCATTCAAACTAGATTCAACAGACACAATCCAAAAGCAGAAAAACAAGCCTATGGGAGTATGTGATTTGCTTCTATTTGTTTTTCGAATCTGATTTATAAATAAAGGCATGCACTTTTGGTTTTTTCAGGAAACGCTATAAAGATAGAAACTAAGCTGAGGTTATACATAAATTACTTTTTCATAACACATTAAACCTGAAGATATATGGGAGCTTGCAAACTCTTACGCAAGGCTGCAAATTTTAATTATTTTGAGAAAACATATTTGGAACATTCAATTAAACCAAACCTTATAATTGAATAAATCTCCAATCAATATTAGAGAATTCATTAAAAACAAGTTCTAAGCTTTATTAATTTTTTATCAAATTAATAACAATCAAGCAATTTAATCAAATTATAAAATTAAAAGAAGATTTTGATACTACTGGAAAATCATGGTAGGATCCAATCCTGCACGTAACAGAATAATTAGAAAACTTTTTTGTAATTGATTTTCTGAAGACAAGTTCACTTAAATTCAATCCAAAATTGGCTCATCTCATCCACTGTAGTTGCACAAATGTCTAACTTTTAATGGTATCCACATAATATATTGAGAGAACTGTATAACTATTACAGAGAAGATTAGGAAAGGAATGTCAGCTTTCTTAGAACTTAAGCCTAATTATAATATGTTTTGGACATTTTAGTAACTTAATTGAAATTAAATTTTAACTTCAATTAAACTTTAATTAAAATTACAAATAATTTTATTTAAAACCCAATTTTGCTTAAATAAGATTCATGATCTCATATTGATCTTTATTTATTAAATATCTCATATTTAATCATAAAGTTTCTAAAACTTTATAATCAAGTCTAATTTAATTATAAAAAAGTTTTCTCTTAAAATCATTCTTTGTGTGTGACTTAGTAAGTTCCCATTGAAAATAAATTATAATCTTAAATCATATTTAGAAATAGATAAATTAAATTTCTTTAATTTATCTTTAATTCTCTAATTAAACAATTTATATCTATGGTTCAAGATTGACGTCTAGCAACACATAGGAATGGCAATGGGCTGGGCTAGGCTGGGCTGGTTGACATCTCAAGCTCGAGCACTGTCCGAGGCCCAACAATGCCTGGGGTTGCTAGACTATAGTTAGGGCCCAAGCCCGACCCTTCTTTGTTTATTTTTTAAATTTTCAAAATGAAGTCTTTTTGTAATTACTTGTCAGGCTGGAGCTTGAACCCGACCTAAGGATAGGTTGGGCCCAAAAAATCTAGCCTGAGGCTCGATCAACTTAAGCCTGACCTATTGACTTCGAGCCAGGCCTGGTCAGACCTAGGCCTAATTGCTAAGCCAAATTATAACCACTCAAATATTTAGGAATGTCAAAGTAGTTTTGACTAACATTTTCATGCATGTTTTTTCGTATAATTTAATCATTTCATTATTCAATATTCTGATTAGACATGGAATATGAAATTAATATATATTCTCTTTGATTCCAATCATATTAGCTCTCATTACTAGTAATTGATACAATTAATGGTATTCTTAAACTATTTTATAAAGTATCATGCAACCTTGGCCAAAGATTTTTTGAATCAATATTAATTGAGAACAATAGAACATTCTTCTTAATTACTTTAGGGTGATGAATCTTATATTAATTACTCAATTATCTCCATATAGTTCATGCTATATCCAGTGACTACTGAATGAGCTATCCTTGACTGGAATAGGTCATAAGTAATATCAAAACATAATAATCTATATATAAGATAACTTTGAAGATCCCAAGTCAAAGGATCACGTATACATTCATCACAATGAGAATTTTCATAACTATACAAGTAATGTTTCAAATAGATTTCTCATATGAGGTCAGTTTGGTGAACTTGTTCTCTAACATGCACTCACTTGTTTGTTTAAGTATCCATATACTTTAGTCTATGAGATTGACTGCTTTTTTATAAAAAAAACATAACAAATGCTTGTCTTTTTACGCTTTATTAATGTCCAGTCCCAATAGAAATAAAACTAGAAACAACTTAGGGATAATGCATTAATGCAATATAAATCTCATAATTATGATCTAATCATAAATTCATTTGCAATGTTTATTTATCTTTTAGACTTTATTACATATATCTAAATATGTATAAGATAAAAAACGTCTTTAAATTATTGTGGCACTAAACTACAACCAACTAATTGATTGTAGGTGATAAATCAACACATGAAACATTATTTGTTATTTTTCTCTTTTATTGCTGATATGACTGTGGAATCTACTTCCTATAATATATATCTCAATATCTATTCTTAAAGAATCCAATGTAGTATAAATTGAGCTGAGTGATTGTACTTCTCCCTTCGACTTTACCATGTTAGAAATTAGAATTATTAGAAGTACCTAAAAATTTCTGACTCCAATAAAGCTTATAATTCTAATTAAGCTTCTATACATTTTTCATGTGAAAATTTTACTTCATGAGTTTAAAGTTGGATTTTAAATAGGTGAAACTGCTAAGCTCTTATGATTATCTTGCTATACAGATAAGGGGCAACCAATTGATTCTCTACAGCTTAAATTTTTGTATTGTACAAATGAGTTAATATTAGTGAAAAAATGAATTGAGATGACATTAAAAAAATAAAAAGTAGAGATGTTAAGGTAGAAAAAGAAAACTATAAAGTCAAGTGAATTAATAGATAAAAATAATGTTTAATTATAATAAACGCTTTGTATTATGATTTTTAATTTCAATTCTTTTATTTTAAAAGTTATAATTTACTCTTTATAGCATTATTTAGTTATCGCATAAATTTTGTGTCATATTCTGTTAATTTTTTGCTTATTGATATCTCTAAAATCATTTTTGTATTAAAACTTAAAAATTGTAAAATTATGTCATTTTAAGTAGAAAATAAATAAATAACTATGTGACGAAAATGTTATGATAGTTGAACAATGTAAAATTATAAGTGATAGTTTTCAAAGTACAATAAACATTTTGAAACTTAGAATGTTCATATTAAATCATTTTAAGTAAAAAGGAAAAATTAAGGAGATTGTGTACTAATTAAATTGAGAGTAAGTGATAATTCTCAAAATATTATAATTAAAATAAAAGGTCCAAACTATAAATAATCTCAATATATATTCAATCCTAAAAATAAACATTAATTGAGAGAAGAGGGAACATCATGTTGTATTTCTTACAGAAGCAGCTTTAAAGCAGTAATCAGCCTGCAGAGGTATGAAGCATTTTCCCTTTCACAGCTTGGATAGAAGAATAGTTGTTGTGACTTTTGAAGGGTTTAAGTTTGTTTGTTAAACTAACCTGGGGTATTATTTTTGAGACATCTCGTGGAATTTAACGTAGCGTCTCTTGTGTACGAAACATAATTTCAGTGGGGACAATGGAAGACTGATGATGACTGGCGACCGTGTAGGGTAGCTCAGCAACAACAAACTTGAAACTACAGGCATCTGTCTTCGCTCGAGAGTCGGGAGCGACTTAATGTTGACAAATCGATGCGTATATGACCGGAGATATAACGTAATCTATCAGGTGAATTTCGAAAGTAATAAGACTGAATTTTAGGTTAATAAATAACAAACAAATTTAACATAAGAAGTGCTGAATAACCAAACTTTTAATCTTTCGATTTCAACCCCTTGCCAAATAGATTCTCTTGTTATTTGGTCAACTTTGCATAACAATGTTGGTTATACCTAATAAACTTGTAAGTACATTAATGTCAAATTTATGTGTGAGTGTGAAGTGTGATGAGATGACGTGGTAGGACATGTCATTCCTTTTGCGACCAATATGCACGATATCATTAATTGCCACGTTACATTTCCAAATCAAGCATGCTATCATTTTTAAGCTATGGGTTTCGCTGGCACTCATTGTGGCAACTTCGCAGTGGCTGGTTTGCTCTCGGGCACCTAACATGTGACGTGCCATCTAACAGTTTGGCCAAATTGCTTTTCCAAACTTTCTAGCAAATGCATTTTCTTCTTTGTCCTAGAAAATGGACAAGTGCCCCTTAACATTTGTCTGCACTTCTGATACATATGATCAAGTTTGAACAGCAACGCACAGTTGAAAACAGTTGCAGCTCCTATCTTTTTGGCACGGTGACTTGACATTACTCGCGGAGGATCAAACATAACTTGTTTCTTGGGCTCACCTCAAAAACTAAACTTTGTATTATCTACTTATAGAAAGACAACTATTGAAGTTTGTCCTAATGATAAATAGACACATCAAACATATGTATCAGGATTTTAAATTACTATCTATAATTATATTATTAGCTGCAATCTAAATCACAGTATAACTTATAATTAATAATTTAAAACTTTGATATATATATATATATTAATATATATAATGTAAATAATTTAGCATAAATAAAGATAAAAAGATGATATTAAGTGAGAGGATAGGGTATGCATGAGCAAGGGACAATTCCAGTTTAGCCTTACATCCATGACAATAACATAATATATGGCTAAATTTTGATAAGCTTGGATGGTGGTTTTAGATAGTATCAGGCTAAAATAACCTAATCTTCATTTACTACCCAAGTGAACCAAAAGATATGCAAAATAGATGGACAGAGAACCAGTAAAAAACACTAGTCCAAGTGCAGTACAAACAAAACCAAGAAGCTTCAAGGACTCTGATAACATGTCATCATGTCTCCTGTGCTTGTTATTATTATGATCACATGAATGATAATTCCATCCAATATTTTTGAGCCTCCGACTTGCATCCAACCTCTCCTTCATGTAAACTTCTGCAATTCTCTTTCTCAGAGCTCCCAAGTTCGCATCCACAATATGAGCAGGTGGTCCTGCAAAACCCCCCATTTCAAGGAAACTGCATATGAGAAAGTTTAAGAAGTGCAGACTAATAAATACATAGTCTTTCTTTCAACTTAAAAAATTATTGAATGGTGCCTTAAATGGAAAGAATATGAAAGGATGGAATTTGGATGATAATTATCTTCGTCAACAAGTTAAAAGTTTCTAACTGTAAGATATTCTATATGTTTATATGTAAGAGAAAAAGAGATATATGTATAGTACCATCCTCTTTAAAACTCTGGGATCTCACATGTGGGTAGTTGAGCTCCTTGTGCCTGCAAAAAGAAGGGATGAAGTTGCAGGAAGGTGATAAAGGGGAAGCCATGGGTTTTGTAGAGTTTGGTCTCAATCCTCTGTACAAGGACGTATATATAGATAAAAGAAACTATGGGTCATAAAATAGACACATACGATTTAAGATTTAGCTCGTGACAAGAGGTAAAAATGTTATCTTACCTCATAATTCAACTCAAAATAAGTCTCATATACACTAGAAATTGGTGTAGTTTTATTCCACTCTCATAAGATAGTTTAATTATAATTAAAATTATGATCTGTAATTATGGGAGAATATAAAATTAAGTTGTAAGAAAAAGATGGCTTAATTCCAAAGCAAAAAACTTTCGAATACATCCCTAACTGTAATAAATTAAATTATATATTAGTGGAAATGTGATATATGACATTGTAACTGTCACAGTCGGCGATTATTTTTGCAGCTGCTGTTTGCGTATAACTATTTAATATCTAATATTCAGAACGAACAAAATGATATACTTATCGTGATCTTCAATATGTCTCCGTGCCTTATATTGGAGAAGACATGTTTCTAGTCTTCTTCTAATGAAAAAAGAAATAATCTCAATTATCTTCCAATGATCACAACTAGAGAGTTATGAATCTATCCATTCCTAAATAGTTATTGATAGTGTGTTCTTTTGTAAATCGGGTGTGATAGAGTTTATGGTCTAAATGAACATTTGATCTATTGGTTACAAAACCAAATAATAAGGGCTTGTTGCTCGTTTGGTCTAATAATCATAATCTTGTAGGACTTGGAAAGAGATTGAATATCGCCCAAGATCTTCACACTTGTGACAAACCCTGGAAGAAAGCAGAAAAAGAGAAATAAAAATAAGCATTGGTTTCCCGTATATTAAAAACTACGTAAATGCACATTTAGCAATATTTTGACTGATATTGATCTTGTGGAGTTATCTAAAGTCATCTGCATGGTCATTAACGATCCTTTGACTTGATCTTTGTCACCTTCTATACATCCGTTTTAGTTGTCTCCCTAAACAATTGTTATGTGCTAACTACTAATCATTCACCCAGACCAGACTGTAACACTTACATGTCAGATCAACAAATCTTGTCCTTTCCTTCGCATTGGAGGTGCTGATGAGAGGTTCCATGGCATGCACTGTGTCCACAAAAATCGATAAACGAATCCATCATGATCGAATTATTTAACCTTTGAACTCATATATATGCCGTATCATTTAGCTTTTGCTGCATTGTCTCCTATACGTCCATTTTATGATTTCAGCACCGTGTCCTCATCTTGGCAGTTGATCAAAGGGTACAAAAATGATCAGGATAGGGATAAGATTTTAAAGTTACTGGAAACAATTTTGATTGCAACAGCATCAATCACAATCCTCTGCTCACTGTTAAGCTCAACCACCATGTCTTTCTCATTCCACTTTTGAAAACTTAAATAGAACTAATTGTTACAGGTGAACGTCATTTGATGACAAAAAGTGCATCAATAATTGTTACAGGTGAATGTCATTTGAGTGAGAAAAAGTGCATCATTTTCAATTGTTTAACTATGACCTTCTCCTTGTAAAGTAAATGAGGATCCATTCAAGTTGGATAGCCATACTCCGAATTGCAAAAGTTAGGTTTTAGGAATTAGGACGATGCATGCGATGCTTGGCGAATATAAAGTTATCAAATTGAATGATATTTTGATAAACTATATCTCTGGCCGCAACTGGCAAGACAACGATGATATTGATGACAATTCTTATGTATAGCCCTTTTTATTCAGATGGTTCAGTTTTTAACAACAATAAAATGAGAAAAGTACGTACTCTGTGGTTTTGCATATATTGATGGAAATGTCCAATATGTTTGGAAAAACATGTTGTCTACGTCTGACGTTTGTTTATACATTTTGAGTTTAATGTGGAATTGTTACTACATTTTAAGGAGATTACTCTATGATGTTTTTTTTTTGAAAAGTTAAAATGGTATTGAAAAAATAAATAAAATATAGAGTTGTCCAATATAAGCTACAGAGACATCAAGCTTATACAGCATAAAAGCAAACGGCACCATATAGCTCAGGATTAAAACGACTACGTAAAAGGCTTAACAATACGACTACTTCGAAGGCTTTACAAAACGACGCATAATGCTTCTTTTTATGGTAAACAATGAATCCTCTTCTGAATGCGTCTTTAGAGGCTTCCAAATTAAGGTTACTTTCAAGTCGCGTCTCCTCTCTTCCTCAGGAGATGAGCAGCAAGGTAAGGCTATCTGTCTTGTGGTTGTTTCTTCATTTCATTCTGTGTCAGGGAGTCTCTGATTCTTGTTCCTTATAGATCCTTCCCACTACGTGTATTAGTCGGACTTGGATGTGAACTAGGGGAGCCACTTTCTGTCATTAGGAGGCAAAGGAGAATCCTCTCAAGGTATGAAATTTTTTCTTCTCCGTGATTTCATTCAGAGTCGATCTTCTTTCTATAACTGTTTTATCTCCCTCTCTCTTAAGTTGACACTTTCAGTTTCCTCAACGAGCGCTTAGTGTTTGAAGGTGAGGATCGCATCTGTTGCAGTTAGGTAACAAGTACTATGCTCTCGTCGTCTTTTAACTACCCAGTTCAGTATTAGTAGTTGATTCTCCATGAACTTGCTAGATTAGGGCTTAAAGCTGCTGACTTAGTTGAATAGAGAATTTTCGCTCTGATTCCACCGATCAGAGATTTGAGAACCTCCTCTCTTGTGTTGGCCTTATGTTGGAATCTCCTAGCATTTCTCTCTCACAAAATCTCCTTAATGGAGGAGGTGAAAGAGATGTATATATATGCTTAGTGAATTTAGGAGTATTGCCAGCTTCAAAAGTCATTTAATGGCTTATGTGAAAGTTGCACCCGAATTAGGGATGAAATTAAGTGCCTTAATCCTCTCCTAAATGAACTGTGAGAAGGGGCATCTGAAAAAAAAGATGATTCCTTGATTCTGGTTCCCTCTCACATAGGATACAATCTGGATTATTGGTCATGAAGTGTATTATGTCTGTAGTACTTAACCTATTAAGCACTGCAAGCCATAAAAGTATAGAGTAGCTCGGCATGAGGGACTTGTGCCAAACTATAGGAAACCAAGATTGTCTTGGATTGTTGCGATTATTCCATTTCCTGTATTTTGAAATGCTGAAGTTGTTAGGAGGCAGGTTGAGGCAATTAAATGTATCCTTCCTTTGTAGGTTTAGTTGATAGCTAGGTGTTAGGTAATGTAACTCAGCTGGGAAGTTCCATTGACATATTAGCAGTAAGTAGTTTACCTTTGCATTGATAAGAACATCAGGCCATATCTGAAGGGCTTGAGGATGCCTAATTAGGGATCATTACCCTGTCCAATTGTCAAACCACAAATAAGTCTTTTCTCCATTCCCAATCTTGCATGAGACTATAGATTTAAGCATGGGTCTAAGTTTCAATAGCTGAGCCAGGAGTCATGAGAATGAAGGTTTAATATGGACAGACCAAATACTTGCGCCTTTTAGAATATAACTGTGCACCCATCTGATCCAGAGAGATTGCTTTTCTGTGAGAATATTCCAAAGGTTTCTGATCAAAGTTGCTTTATTGAAAGAGGCAATTGAAATTAGTCTTAATCCCCCTTCTTCTTTCCGTTTGCAAACTTCTTGCCATTTAATTTTAGCAAAATGGCTGTCATAATTCAGGTTTCCCCGTAGGAATCTTTGGAATAGCTTCTCAATAGTTTTAATGACTCCTTGAACTAGTGAAATATTTGAGGACCAGTATATATGAAGGGAGTTTATCACTGCTTTGATAAGTTGTGGCCTCCCTCCAAAAGAGAGTATTCTATTAGTCCACATTCCCAGCCTTTTCTGAATCTTATCTAGCAATTGCTGACATTTTGAAAACTGTATTCTTCTTGTGGTTATGGGCAATCCCAAGTAGGTCAGTGGGGCTAATTTTCTGATCATTCCCTTAATTTAAGAGATTCTATTCTCCATCATGTTTGCCCCTTCAGTTAATACATACTAACTCTTGGTAAAATTAATTTCTAAGCCTGAGAGATCCCTGAATTCAGTCAGGGTTGCTTAAGTAGTTCAATAGACCTGTCATGCACCTTAAAGAAAAGCAGTAGGTCATCTGCAAAAAATAAGTTGATCAGCCCTACCTTCTTGTATTTAGTGTGATATTTGAAAGAATTGCTATTTCCCACCCTCTATTGGATTAGCTGAGTGAAGGTTTTCATGCAAATAATAAAGAGGTATGAGAAAATAAGGTTATCTTGTCTTAAGCCCCTTGCACTCTTAAAAAAATCCGTTTGAGTATCATTAACTATAATGGAGTAAGTAGGAGTAGTAATACATTCCTTAACCCAATTGACAAAGATCTCAAGGAACCCCAAAAGTTTTAGAGTCCGTATGATGAAATTTCATTCATCACGGTCATAGGTTTTTTTAAAGTCAACTTTTATGGTACAATTTGGTAGGCTGTTCTTTTTTTAATATCCTTTCATCAATTCCTGAATCATAAAAAAAATTATCATCACTTCTTCTACCTTGGAAGAAAGTACTCTGGTTATCAAAGATCAACAAATTCAGAACCAATTTCAGCCTATTATCTATGACGTTGATGACTTTTAATTGGTATATGCTTAGCGTCTCCATTTGAGTCTATGCTGCTATTTTTGAGCGTCCCAAATTTCATATTATAGTTTTTATGCATTATAGATTCCCACCGCTTGTCACAGAAAATAAAACATAAAGTAAATCAATCTGAATATGAAATGAATATATCCGAAAGCCCCCCATATGAAAAAGATCCTGAGGAAGTCTTGCAACAACTATATGGTTTAGTACATCGTTAGATTTAACTCTCCATTTGTTTCTTTTGATGTTGGTGCGTGGGATTGCAAGGCAACAATGATTAATCAAGTGCACCAATTAAAAACAACAATAAATGAGCAACATCCATACAAAGTAAATTACAGTAACAAAAAGTGTGAACAGTGAACCTC
>JAOTJB010020851.1:0-10864 GCA_027123815.1 Erythroxylum minutifolium
ATTAATGTAGATGGGCAGCAAAGGGCCGAATTGGTTAAGACAATACATGAGAAAGCTAGGCAGCACATTGAGGAAAAAAACAAGAAGTATGCTCAAAGAGCCAATCAAGGGCACAGGGTGATGAAGTTTGAGCCCGGAGATTAGGTTTGGGTGCACTTCAGGAAGGAGAGATTTCCTCAACAAAGGAAGTCTAAGCTCGATCCTAGAGGCCATGGTTCCTGTCAAGTGCTTGAACGCATCAATGACAATGCATATAGGGTGGAGCTGCTAGGTTAGTATAGTGTTCGTGCTATTTTTAATGTTGCTGATCTATCTCCCTTTGATAATGTAGGTCTTGATTCAAGGATGAATCCTTTTGAGGAGGGAGGGAGTGATGTAACTCACTAAGACAATGGAGACTTGAGGATGCCAATGGGTCCAATTACAAGGTCACGCTCCAACAAACTTAAGGCACAATTTCAGATTTATGCACAAGCTTTTGCTTCAAGAAGCTTTGTTGATCAAGCTTGGGGAAGAGCTCAGGGAGACGCCTAAGTGTGTGTGCACATTGGAGGTATCAAACCAAGAGGCCTAACACTTAGCCAATTTTCACAAGCACAAGTCTAATCAATGGGTTTGGGCTTATTTTATCTTATAAAGGCGTGTGGACTTCTATTGGACTTTGTTATGGGCTGATTTGTGTTAAGTGTGCAAGTGCTTTATTAAAAAAGTCATGTGCATCTTTTATTTTAAGGAACCAAGCATGTGGGCCTAGTTTAAAAACCCAATCCGCCTCTCTTAAGTTAGTCCTCTATGTTTTCTTGTTTCGTTATCCTATTTGGACTAAAATTAGGCAATCTTAATTGGTTTTGAAGCCCAAATCCGTGTGAAATTTATTTTTGGGTAGATTTGTTTCAAGAAAGCCTTTTTGGATGTTTTGGGCTTTCTTTAGGGTTTTTAGGTTATCTTTGTTAGGGTTTGTATTGCAAAAGGGTATTTAAACCCTTGCTTTAAGCATGAATACGAATTTTAGACATGAATAGAATTAGAAAGCATTCTTTAAGAGAGAATTCAGATTCTTGCTTGTTTTACCTTAAGGATTGATTCAACTTATCAAGTAAGTTCTAACTTGTGGCGTTAATTCAATTCCCACAATCTTTATACTGTTTGTTACCAATTCCTTGCTGTTTTGGGAGCGAAGGGTCTTGTTAGATTGATTGAATTTAGGTTTGAGAGTAATCATTGACACAGAGGTGATCTAGACTTGATTCTAGGATGTTGCCGTATCATTATTGGCCTGTCTCACATTAAAATCATCACTATCATCTTCATCATGTTCAAGATGGTATTGTCACCTTGTCTATACACAATTGGAACTTCACGAACTTGATTCATTTGCAAAGTAGTAATGGCAGCATCTTGTCTTTCCATCTTGTACAAAATTTCACCAAATCTAGCCTCCATGTGCTCAAAGTGTCGACATAAAGTTCGTTGTTTGAATGTCTCTCCTGTCTTTCCTTCTTAAGCCATTATAACAATCTAACAAAGAATGACTTTGTAAAGAAAGAAACCTCACAAGTGTTTAGCTCAATAAGTGTTTCACTCTTTTAAGGCTTTTAACGAGAATGTAGTCACTCTTGCCTTTAACCACTCAACTCACTTAAATTAGTTTTTTAAAGAGCTAAAGAAACTTTGATGAAAAGTGATTACCTTGCAATGCACACCTGACCTATCCAAAGAACTCAACCAGATTGAGGAACCAGGAAAATAAATGGGAAGAGGGTAAGGGCTTAAACAATGAAACTGGACAAGATAGCAAAGAAAAGAAGATGAATCAAAATAATAATAATAATCTAATTTTAGATTTTAGATAGGAATAAGCAAATCAAGTAGTTCCCTTTTGCTCAACTCAAACCTGCCCTCTTTTGCAAAAACTGGGCCTCCACTCTTCTCTTGTTTTTTATTTCATTTTTTCTTTTCTTTTTTTGTCTTGTTTTGTTTTCTTTTCTTTTTTGACTTGTTTTGTTTTGTTTTTTTTCTTATTTTCCTAACAAATCACAACCGAGGCTATCAAAAGATGTAAGAAGGAACAAATATGAAATAATAAGAAATAGCAGTCAATTTAGAAAATAATAAGATGACTAGATTTGCAAATTTTAAGAAGGACATAAGAGAAAATAAGGCAACAAGAAGGCATCCAGATTTGCAAGAAACATGTATAGAAGAAACTAACAAAAAACAACAAGAAACGTGAAACAAAATAAGTAATATGCAACACCAAACAGATTTAGAATAACCCAAGGTCTGATACCAACTGATGTGAACCTCGTAATTCAAAATCTAGAAACCCACGAACAAGTTGTTGAAACAAATTTCCAAAAAAGTTAAATCAGTTTTGTTTTCAAGAAAAGCTTGACCAATGTTTTAAGAAACGTGAACCAAAGTTATAAAGAAGGATATTGACCCCCCACTATAGGAAAAGAAGAGGTTGAGAGTGATAAGTCAAATGAACGTCATAAGGAATAGCCTTGATAAGTTCCAAGTTCAATAAAGAACCATCAAAGTGAATAACCTCACCATTTTCATAAAAAACAATTCCAATATGAATTCTTGTGCCAAGATGACAATTATATAGGCCAAAGAAAATCCTTATCAATCTTCTAGTAATGATTTATTCCTATAAATAAGGAAATTCCTAAGATTTAGGGAAGCTTTTTCAAAACTGATTCCTAAAGGATATAGAAAGTGGACTTTTAGGCAGCCCAAATCAGCTAGAGATCCCCTAAAATCGTCAAAATAACATAGTCTTCTAATTAGGCCAAATAAACAACTAATTAGGCCTGTTTAATGCATGAATTAAGGTGATAGGATTGATTGATCTCTCCAAGCCCAAATCAGGTTCTATTGTTGCTTGTTTAGCCCAAACATCTTCAATAAGTCCATTAAGAGCTTTCTTCGTCCTTTTAACTTTAGCTCGAGTTATTGGACCTCCACCAATTGTAATGGATCATTGAAATATGTTGAACCATATTGCACCATCCTTAGCATGTCCTTAGCTAGGTTTCCATCATATAAGTCATGCGGTTTTACTTTAGAAATTGCTTGCTTACATGTTATACACTTATCACAAACAGATTGCACATTATGTTTCATTTTAGTCTAATAGAAATGTTCATGCAATATATCCAAAGTCTTTTCGATACCAAAATTCCCTATTAAACAGCTCCCATGAGTTTCCCTAACAAGTAACTCATGAATAGAAATAGTAGGCACACACAATTTATCTTTCTTAAATAGAAATCTTTTATACCTATAAAAGTCACCAAACATACACTTAGAACAAGTATCCCACACTTGGCCAAAATCAGAATCATTTACATACAATTCAATAAATAATTCAAATTAAGAGGAGTAATCGGGTAGATGATGTCTTACAAATCAGAACTTTAAAAACTTTGTTGAGGCAAATGGTAAACACAAAGAAATAATAATTAAGGAGTCAAGGAAACAAGATAACTTCAAGAGGAAGCAAAAGACATGCAAAAGAATGTATTAGAACACAAAGAGAAGTGAACAACTTGTAACTGCTCTGCCACGCATGAATTGTCTAACAAAGAAAGGAGCACGAAAATATTCAAGAATTGTACAAATGATCTAGAATCAATTAACCAAACTCTGGAAAGGAAAGGAAATATATTATGAATAATTGTCTTAGAATATGATTCCTTGATTACAAAAATGAATCAGATTGCAATCTTAATATATAACTTAAATCATATTTAAGATACACAAACTAGTTTACAAGGTCTCTTTTCTTTTCTCTTTTTTTGTTAATTGTGAAACTTGGTTTTCTTTTTTTTTGTAATGAGAATGAAATTGATTCAAAATGAAAAGAACGATTTGAGCTTTAAAAAGATAGAAACAATAGAACTATAATGAATCTAGAACTAAACTTAGATAAAAGAATGAACTAAAATTGTAAATCGACAAGGACTCCAACAAAGGACAAAGGAAACAAACACTAAACAATGATACAAATGGATTAAGAGTTCCTAAGGCTCTGATACCAAAATGATACAAACCCGCTAGGTGACCTATCCTAGGAATTTTTGATCCATTCATTATGCGTGCTCAGAATGTAGATATACTCTAAATTAAGGAAACAACCTAATTTATCTAGATATGGACGAAATTATTAAAGAACAAGTCTTAATAAGTCATTCACACAAAAAGTTAAATTTGGGCTTAATTAAATCAACATAACCAACCCTGTATCTTGGATTCCAAGTTTTGTTCATCATGTACTAAGTTTTGTCCAACATCTTGCATATGAAGATAAGTAATTAGTCTTGGTAATACCTTAGCACCTTCAATAACAACCTCCTTTTCTTGAATCTCCATAGTTAACCCTTGCAAAGTTTTTTTCGTTTGTTTTGTTCTTACTCTATTCATTGGACCTCCAATTCCTTGCAATGGGTCTTGGGAAAATTTACTAATGTCATATGAAGCCATTTCATCAGTATCTTGATCCCCATCAAGTTGTCATGCTGGAAGAATGTAGTGGCTCCATCTTCTTCGTTGTATTGAAACTGCATCCTTAACTTTTCTCTCAACTTAAGATAAGAATCATAGTCCATGATGAGTTGTATTCAGGTTAGATGTTCCATAAGCTATACTCCTTTAGGTAATATGCATAATCCATCTAACTCAAAAATCTAGCTTTTCACTTATAATTCTTCATAGTCTTTTGATCATGAGTACTTTGTAGTTTTCATAGGCATTATTCCTTGCCCTCCTTAATCCTTTAGTAAGCATATGTATGGCCCTTTTACTTTAGCCAAAGAATCAATGGGTATATCCCTTGACCAGAGAAAGCTCCTTAGTAACTTGTCAACTACCTTAATAATGTTGGTTGTTAGCATTATATGTGAAGATATTGATATATAAATACTATTCATATCTAAAATGATCAATTGAGCTCTTCCTTATAATAATAAACTCTTATTGCACTCGCTACAAATTCTCTTTGAATGTTTTCTATCAATGTTTGAAACTCACTGTATGTTGGCTTTTGGAAGAGATTAGAATTTCCAAATATGTTAGTAGGGGCTTAATGGGCTTCAAAACTTTTATGGTGGAAAACTAGGTAGCATTGTGTTGAGCACTAGAGAATTGATACATGAGGCTTTCATCCTTGTTGATGGTAAGACCTGATAGCATTTCAAAGGTAACATTAGAGCAATTAAGGAATTAGCTTCAGCTTTACAGGACAAGATTAGCATGGTCATAAGTTAATAGTGGAGGAGATGAGGATACTCTGTTGGATGTGCAACCTTAGTAAAAGAGATAAGGTCATGAATGAAATGGTAAGAGACAAATTAAAAGTAGCTAATATTAATAAAAAATTGAGAGAGGCAAGGCTTAGGTGGTTTGAACATATTAAGAGGAGACACCATGAAGCTCTAGTGAGAAGATGTGAAAAATCATACTAAGAGAATGTAGAAGGAAAAAAGGAAGGCCTAAGAAGAACTGTAAGAGGTGATAAAAATGATATAACTCTGCTAGAACTTACCAAGGACATGGTCTTTAATAGAAAACTTTGACATACTAGGATATGGGCAAAGGATTTCAGATAGAGAGGTCATTTTATTTCTTATAGGTCTTTTAATCATTTTCTATTGAGTCTTATGAATATTTTATTTAGTCTAAAAGTTTTATATATAGTACTTCCCTCTTAGTTATTTAGCTTAAACATTTTCTTAGCCTAAATATTTTATTGTAATGACTTGTTTATTTTTTTACCTTGTCTATATATGTATTGTATTATTTATTTTATTACTTATTTATATATTTTATTTATATGTATTTTGTTTTATTCTTATTATCATTTTGTCTATTTTTATTTTATTTATTTTAAATGATTATTACTTTATTATATTAATTTGTCTGTGAATATTTTTCATATATATGTATATATTTTTTATGAGGGTCTATCGAAAACAACCTCTATACTAATTAGGGATATTGCTGCATATTACTGGACTTCTCCAAACCTCATGTATCAGTAGAACTTTCATTAGGTTATTATTGTTTTTAGAGAAAAAAATTAAGTAATCTATAAAGGATAAGCTAATGAGCTTTTAGCTTCCTACATTGGGAATGAACTTCAATTGCTTCCTAAAAATAAGGTGAAAGAGGATCACTTTGTGATGGGGATCAAGATACTAACCGAATGGCTCAAGATGTTGTTAGAAAATCTTCCCAAGACCCATTGCAAGGAATTGGAGGTCAATGACGAGAGCAAGAACAAAATAAAGGAAAGAAGCTTTACAAGGGTTAATTATGGGGATGCAAGAAAAGGAGGTTGTTCTTGAAGGTGCTAAGGAATTACCAAGATTAATTACTTATCTTTATGTACAAGATGTTGGACAAAACTTAGCACATGGCAAACAAAGCTTGGAATCCAAGATACAAGGTTCATCATCACGCATGGGTTTGAAGGAAGTCTAATCTACATAATTAAGATGCAATAAGCAATTGGGCTGGTCATGTTGATTTAATTAAACCCAAATTTACCTTTTTGTGTGAATAAGGCCTTACTAAGACTTGTTACTTAATAATTTTGGTCATATATAGATAAATTAGAATGTTTCCTTAATTTAGGAGGTATCCACATTCAGGGCTGATTTGTATCCTAAAATTAAGGATTTCCCTTCTTATTTAGGTCTTTCCTACTTAGGTATGAACTAGGCATACGTAAAAAAATCCCTTTCCTTATAGAATTAGGATATTATGATGCCTATTTAAAAGGCCATCTGATGTATTATGGGATTATCATCATTATTGATAAAAATTGAGTTGCTTTCTAGCGAGATTTGCTTGTTCTTTTATGTTTTTAGTGGAATACAAATCTGACGTATCAAGAGAGTGATCAACCTTTATGACATCTTAAGGTTGGGGTTTTAAGGACTTAGCTTCCTTATGGTTCTAATATGATCCTTTAACTTGTTTTCTAGAGTTCTGGCACAAATAACAAATGGATCGAGAGTTCCAAGGGCAAAGACGAGTTCGTATCACTTTGCCTCAATTCTCTTCGTCCCTCGATAAGATTAGTTGGTTCACCGTTAATAATGACACTATATAAGATTGAGATGATGCATTGCTCAATCCATCTAATTAGGTTTAGGGGCAGCTAGAATCTTTGAGAGTATTCAACATGAAGTCCCAATTATGGAATCGGATGCCTTTTGAACTCAAACAAAAAGTGAACAAAACAATGGATGAAAAATGGACAGAGAAGAAGAATGAAAATAAAGAACACAACAGGATAGCAATTTAAGGTCTAGCAAACAAAGCTCTGATACAAATGATGCGAGACCCAATAGGAACTTGTCCTAAAGAACCTTCAACAAGATAGAGCAATGCTTGGGAATGGCTAGAATCAGACACACACACAGAAGCACAAGAAACAAAATTGAAAAGACAGAAACAAAACACAAAGAGAAAAGGGGTTAGAGGAATGTTGGTCAATGGAAAGAACCCTAAAAAACTTGTCTATTAGAACCCTAGCCTTGAGACACCACAAAGGAAGACCCACCTTTGATAAGTCAACTATTCTTAAAGAATACAAAGAAAGAAAAAATGTTATGAATAATACTCAATATTATTTTTGAATAAATCTCTTCAAAGTACATAGAAGGTGCTTATTTATAGGAAAAACTTTCTAAATTAATGTCCTAAGATAGAAACTAAATAAAAGGAAACAAATCAACCCCTAAAATAAAAGGAAACAAAATAAACTTAGAAAAGGTTTTGACTAGATGTCCTTATTTCAAAGAAAACAAAAAGGAAACAAATTAAAACATGATATGAACATATTGGACCTTATGGAGCACGTCCTTCTCCTTATTTTTAGGTGGCACATGATTGTCACATGGTATTTTACGCAAGTTCTTCCAATTGGACTCAATATGGGCCTTTGGACACTTCATGTTGGGCCTCAAATAGTAAGACAATGCCTCTTGGACCTTTATCGAATGCAATATGACTCAACAAAATGGGCTCTATCTCTTGAAGGTCTTGGATCAAATAATTCAATGTTTGCTTCATTACCTTGCCCCTAGCTCTTGTCATTGGTCCTTCAACATCATGTAATGGATCTTTAGGAACATTAGACTTGAATATTGGGCCTTTAATATGGGAATTTCGTTCAGCCCCTTGCCTTCCACATTTAGACTTCGAATCTGATCCAATTTTAGCTCCTAGGCCTCTTTTTTCTAATTCATGTCCAAGCAAGTCATGTCCCAAGCTTCCTTGCTGCAGATCACACCATGTATGCTTCTATTTTTGTCTTTCACATGCCCATGGTTCTCCATAGTTTTTCCTCTAACCAGAGGTCTTTCTCTGATGTGAACCTCAAGGATGAACCTTGAAACCCAACAATCACACAATTGAAAGCAAGGAGGCCAAGAAATCTAGAAATAGGTTTAGGAGAAAAAACCTTGACCCGATGTCTGTAGAAGAAAGGAACCAAAGGTATAAGATAGGTTTTGAATGCCATAAGATAATAATCTTGGTAAGTTCATGAGTTCACAAAGGAACCAAAAGACAGATTAACCTCAGTCCATCAATTATGACTAAATCTGGACAGCCACAAAGCAAGACATATTCCATCTCCAAGAAAGCTAAATCAGGTCACAACAAACATAAACAAAGGATAAAAAGAAGGATATGGATGCCATACTCTAGAATAGATGAGAAGAGGGAGTAATAAGTCAGGTTTGAACACCTAAGATTGAATCAATCTTGATAAGTTCTACAATTCAATGAAGAACCCAAGAGAAGTTTCTCTCAATTCTCATAAAAAGATGTCAAAAGTTGTTTCTGAATACATAAGATCCATATTTATATGCCCCAGGTTTAAACCTAACAAAATAAGTGAAAACAAGTATCTTTGGTATGCCCATTAGCCCAAAATTTGTAATATCCAGCCTTAGTGGGCTAATAAGCCCATTTAAGACCCAACTGATTCTAGTATATGCCCACTAAGTATTTGGACCACATTAATAATACTTGGGTTGTATATTCCACCTTTAAGGCTTCTCTTTTGGCCCAAAATAACTTGTTTAGTGCAAATATCTTGAATAAGCCAATTAAGTACTTCCTTCATCTTCTTAGCCCTTGACCTTGTAATTGGACCATCTGGAGTGTGCAAAGGATCTTTAATAACTGTCCGCACATTGGTTCCTTCGTTCTCATCATTCTAAACCTTGAACAACACAACACTTACCTTTATATAGGCATTAAGGCAAGAGCTAGTTAAGGTAAGAAATCATCCTAATTAAATAATTTGATTAGAATCATTATTTGATTAAGCTAATTAAGGTTCTAATTAAGTTAAGAAATCACCCTAATTGAATGATTTGACCATAATCATTATTTGATTGAGCTAATTAAGGTAAGAAATCATTCACAATTTGTTGGGATAGCTTGCACACATTCTTGAATGTCTCCCACAAATCTTGGAATGCTTGGCACAAATTGGAATAATTTAGAAGGTCATTGGGCTTCTTAACTCAACCTGGATGAGATTTATTGGGCCTTGAATACTTTCTAAGCTAATTAGGGCTTGTTTAGTCCATATATCTTCAATTAACCCATTTATTGCTTCCTTTATCTTCTTGGCTCTAGCTCTTGTAATTAGGCCTCCTTGAATGCTCAAAGGCTCCTTTAGAGCTTTGCTTAGGCCAGCCCCCCACTCTTTAGAAGGATTCGTCCTTGAATTATCACCTCGTCTCCACACACACCTTTAGAAGTCATATTGAAAACCTGCAAAAGAATGTTAGAAATATTCTCTCAATAATCCCTTATGTGTTTCTCTCAATTAATGCCACTCAACTCTCCTTTTACACACTTTATATTTGGCTTTTCACTATAATGTTGCTTACACAAACTCTTGCCTTTTACCACTCTTAATATTCATCTTTTAATTCTTTATAGAACTAAATAAACCATTTAGACAATTAAACTTGCAGCAATTCAAAATAGGTTAGAATATAACAAAAGAAACTGAAATAATGAAAAAGGATCGTGAACAAATAGAAACTGTTGCAAAGGATATTCCACATAACAATTAAGGATAGGAACAAGGAAATTAAATCACAACGATAAGGAGAATAGGAGGCTTAAAGAAAAAACTTGCAAATATGATTTCTAGTAGAATAAAGATTAACAATGATTTTTTTGACTAAGAAATCTTTATTAAAGAGGTATAGCTCTTGTAATAGCTAAATCACTATCCTTAATCTTCTTCTTTTTTTTCTTTTCAATTGAATAACAATTTTTCTCTTTTTTCAATTTTTTTACATATATTAGACTTGGGAAAAATATAACACTAGAATTGAACAAAACTAGGAACAAAGATTGAACAAACGAAAGAAGCAATGATGGAGAACCATGGGCATGTGAAAGACAAGAAGAGAAGCATATATGGTGTAATCCGCCTCAAGGAAGCCTAGGATATGACTTGCTTGGATATGAGCTTGCAAAAGGAGGCTTAGGAACTGAAATTGGATCAGATTTGAAGTCTAAATGTGCAAGGCAAGGGACTGAACGAAATTGCCATATCAAAGGCCAAACATTCAAGTCTAATGTTCCTAAAGATCCATTACAAGATGTTGGTGGCCCAATGACAAGAGCTAGGATGAAAGTAATGAAGCAAGCATTGAATTGTTTGATCCAACACCTTCAAGAGATAGAACCCATGTTGTTGAGTCATATTTCATCTCATAAAGGTCTAAGAGGCATTATCTTACTCCTTGAAGCCCAACATGAAGTGTCCAAAGGTCCACATGAAGTCCAATTGGGAGAATTCACTTAAAATACC
>JAOTJB010020866.1:0-10864 GCA_027123815.1 Erythroxylum minutifolium
AGCCCTGTTATCAAGCAAACAACAGTTAGGGTCTTCTTTGCTTTAGCAGCCAAGCTAAATTGGTCTCTCCACCAATTGGACATAAACAATGCCTTTCTTAATGGAGACTTATATGAAGAAGTTTTTATGGAGATGCCCTTACGTTATGAGCTGAAGGGGGGAAACTTCATGACGGTACTGTTGCTTGTAGACTCAAAAAGTCCTTGTATGGACTTAAGCAAGCTTCTAGGTAATGGAATACCAAGTTTACAGAGGCTTTGATAGAGAGTGGTTTTGTCCAATCTAGGAATGAATACTCTTTGTTTACTTATAAGGATGGGGAAGTTTTCACAGCTTTATTAGTATACGTAGATGACATTTTGATAGGGAGTACTTCAGATGTTGGCGTTCTTTTTGTCACCAAGTCACTAGAATAGAGATTCAAAATTAAGAATTTGGGTGTACCAAGATACTTCTTAGGAGTTGAGGTTGCAAATCTTCGCAAGGGATATTTTTATCACAAAGAAAATACACCTTAGACTTATCACTGAATTTGGAGTACTTGGATTGAAACCAAGTCCTATTCCTATAGAAATCAGTCACAAATTGAAGCAAGAAAAAGAAGAAGTTGTTGACGATGCCACAGTTTATAGGAAATTGGTTAGGAAACTGATTTACTTGACTTTTACTGGACTTGACTTGTGCTATGCAGTACATGTTTTGTCACAATTCATGGATAAACCAGGTAAGAGTCATATGAAGGCAGCCTTGAAGGTTTTGAAGTATTTGAAAGGCTCTCCAGAGCAAGGTATTCTTTTCGACAAACAAGAAGACATGAGTTTGAAGTGCTATGTAGACAGTGACTGGGGAAGTTTCTAGGACACTAGAAGATTAGTTTCTGGGTATTGTGTGGCTGTTGGAAATACAATGATAAGTTGGAAATCAAAGAAACAATCTGTGGTAGCACAGAGTTCAATAGAGGCTGAATATAGAGCTCTAGCTATGGCTTAGTGTGAGCTACTGTGGGTAAAACATTTGCTTGAAGACTTTAGTTTTCCCGTAAACAAGAAGATGGACATGTTCTGTGATAATAAGTCGTGTATACAACTTTACAAGAATCCCATTTTCCATGAAAGAACAAAACATTTTGAGATGGACATTCACTTCATCCGAGAAAAGGTAGCAGAAGGTTCAATTGAAGTTCATCACATCCCAATTGAACAACAGGTGACAGATATTTTCACCAAAGCTTTGTGTAGAAGACAATTTGATTTTCTTAAGTCCAAGATGAGCATCCTTGACATACATGCTCATATTGAGAGGGGTGTTAAATCCTTACCATTGATTGTATTTTGTAATTTAATTAGTTAGTGAGACTAGTTCCTTAAATTAGTTGACTTTCTCTCTCTTACTTGTGTATAAGTTGTAACAACGATTTACAAAGTGAAAAAGGGAGTTTTATTTTTTTCTCTGCATTCAGTTTCCATCATTCTTCTTTTCCTCTCCTCTCTATCGTGTTTCTTCACATTAAGTATGGGATTAAGTGTTAAGAGTTCATGACTTAGAAGGAGCTCCACTTAGTAAGAAAGGAAAGGTATGCTTCCTTGAAATGTCACCAATCTACTCCTTAAGGTCATATTTCTACCTATACAGGAAAAGAGCAAAGTTAGAAAATACTTGGAGCCAGATGGAGAAAATATTTTGAACATGTTGTCATAAAGTGACACTAATTTCTTGAGAATTATATAAAGGATATAGCTAGCTGATAGGCTCGTGTACAGGGTTGTATAGTTCATTAAAAACTAGGGTTTCTTATTTTTTATGAGAGGAATATGAGTGAATTAAGTATTTGAAATAATAAAAACACTAAAAAAGATAAGTGGAATGCGCAAAATATAAACATAAAAATATGAAAACTTAAAACACTTATCGAACTCACCCACACTATTCATACTTGAGCATTTGCTCGTCCTCAAGTAAATCAACTATATTACTTTAGACTTAGTAAGAAACAATCCAAGGGAAGGCATTAAACGCATTGAATATATCAATCAAGATTCTCTGTTATTTATTCAATTGAAAAGTTTAATTAATTTTTAAGCATATAGCTACATGTATTAAATTATAAATCAATGCAATTTACTCTATAATTCTTTAAATTTCAATTCAATCCTTACCATTCCACTTAATGCATAAAGTGAACATATATGAGAAAAATACTAATACCTTTAAACATTTTCATACCCTTTAAAAATATAATAATGAATTTAAACATAGAAACATTTAAAAGCTTGTTTAAAAAGTCGGGTAGCCTTTTGATGGGAGTAAACATCTTGTCATGAATACCTATAATTATTCTCCTACATCACTATTTCAAATGGATACTTGCACTGCTCTTTAACTTTGACCTTTTTATTAGTACAAAGCTAGAAGAGTGAAGTGATTTATACTTGATTATTCTCGTACTACTATGTTTCTTTCTTTTTATTTCCCTAGTTTTTATTTTATGTATGGGGTGATGAAAATACTCTAAGAACAATTCACATTTAGTTCAATGCATAAACAAATTATACACAAAATATCGTAATGAAAATTAAGTATCCATTCTCAAAATTTATGAACTAAACTAAATTAACATAATATTTGAAACTCATAATTATTTGGCTAAACAAATCAAATCACAATCACAATCACAATCACAACCAAACTCATAAAGAATCATCTTGATTAACAATTTCTGTAAAAATTCTCAAATTATTCATTTTAAAGCTAATTATAACAAAATGGATAAGCTTGATCACTAAACCCCTCCTTTACATTTAAGTTGTACATCGTCATTGCACAAAACATGCAAAATTAATGAAAAATATGAAAAATAATGGGTGGGGGTGAGGGTAACTAGTACTCCCCTAATAGTAAAAGATTTATAGCCTTATCCAATATTAATAATATCCATTTAGTGATGGTAAAATCTTCTTTACTCTTATGCATTAGGGCGAAGTTGTCTTCGTAGCTTACGAAACTCTATCAAATCTCAACTCACAAAATTAAAACCACAAGGTTAGAAATATTAAAATTACTAACTTACTAATGAAAATCATACAAAAAACTCAATCAAAACAAAAGCAACTAATTATTGGGTTGCTTCCCAACTATCACTTCTTTACGGGTCTTTCAGCTGGAATTCTATGTAAGCACTTCACTTTACTTGGATCTATGATCAGCAGCTTACTTCCACCTATCTTCCCAAATAAGGGTTCATTAGTTTGTAAATAGGTTATATGCTTCAACATAATAAGGGTTTATGGTATCAAATTAATAAAACCAACTAAATCCACTAATGCCTTTTTTGAAACAAATTTTCAATAGAATAAGGAATAATAAAATCACTAAATCTTTAATTAACTCTGGCAGTTTATTTGTGGGAAATAGAAATCCTTTGTGCTTAAGATGACTGCTAATAATTCGTCGATAGACTCCTTTTCATCTTCCTCAATCTCCTCTTTCTTCTGTTCTTGAGTAGCAACTTTATACTTTTCCTCAACCTCTAACTCCTCTCCACTCTTCAAAGTTTTTGTGTTCACTTGTTTCTTCAAATTTGGCTCAATGTATCAAGATCAGATATATATTTATTCTTTAAAAAGAAGCTCAAATAGTTATCCTATCGAAAGTCTTGTGTTGTGGAAAGAGTCAAATAGCGCTTTAGTTTTTTGGACATTAGCATTGATTATAGTAATGGCTTCCATAAGGAGCTCCTTAAGAAATCAATCCTCCTCTTACTACTGTTATTGCATAAATCTAAGTGAAATTTAATCATTCTGTGTAAAGTCAGCATAGTTTCTCCACACTTGGTTATGAATATTCCCTTTAGGGATGTTTTGAGGCTAGCTTCCTATGCAAATTGGTTTCTCCAACATGTAATATGATGCATAACATTCATCACTGGTATGGCAACCACTACAAATGTAACAATACATCATTGATATCGAATGACCTTTCACATCATTAATATCAATTAAACTTCCAATATCACCATAAGAGATGGCATATTATAATCCCCCAAATAATAATGTCCTATCTATCCTCCCATTTTGTTTGCTTGTTATAGCAAGGAATAAACAAATCCTAAAACAAAGTCACAAATATAAGGTAAAATCCTATTTATGAATAAATATAGAGTAATTGAAAGAAGTTACATATAAATCTAAAAATAAGTCGACATAAATATTTCAGATTAGAGTCAAGCCTAATAGTGAAATTCATAAATCAAATAAAGTGATTATAACGCTTTTAATTGGGAAGAGATTTCAATTAATTAACCTAGTATTATGTGTTAATAGTCCTGAGAAAGATATTAGCATAATTAAGGAATTTTCATGATTTAATTTACCTGAGAATAAATTGATTAGTGGAATCATGATTGTATAAGAAGTCCTAGGGAGATTCGAATTTTTGCTACCCTTTATTTTATTGGTTGATTTTTCACTCTTTTGATATTTTAAATTCTTGATTGTTTTGACTTATCCTTGGTTTATTTTATTTATTTCAAATTTGAATTATCATCATCACCTTAATTTGAGATTAAATAATAGGAATAGAGTCATTACTAGTATCAGAGTCTTTGTGGAATTAACACTTAGTACTATACTATAAAATGATAGATACACTTGCTTTATACAGTTTATAGATTAAAGGAATTGAGTTATAAAATTGCATATGAGAGTCCACTAAGTTTTTAGCATTATTGTCAGGGACTAAGATATTAGGAAAGCTTGATTGATATTAATCTAACCATTTATTTTATTTCTTTTGATATATTAGTTTTGATCATTCATATTTCTTTTTCTTATTACTTTTTTAGCAATTGGAATTGTTTATATAACCCAAAGAAATCCATCAGAATTAGTTAAAGGAGATCGTAAAATTAAACAACTTTGCAAAACTTTAGAACTAGGATTAGACAAAGGGAAGAAATGTGGGAGAAATAATTTGAGAACATACAACTAGAAAATATGATGAAATAATAAAGAACCATATATGAGTATGGGATCTTAGCATGTCCAAGAGTTTTCGTAAATATTATCAGCATATTACAAGGGAAGAAATTAAAAAATCTTTGAAGGAGATTAAGAGTGGAAGGGAAGTAGGGCCTGATAAGATATGCATAGAGATGTGGAAGAGATTAGGCGAAAAGGGATCTGACATTTTAGCAGACTTAAGGATCACGTTAAAAAGATTGGTTGTGGAAGAGATTAAGCAAAAAGGGATCTAACATTGTAGCAGACTTAAGGATCCCATTAAAAAGCTTTCTTTTAAAAAGCTTGGATCTGACATTTTAGCAGACTTAAAGATCCCATTAAAAAGCTTGCTTAAAACATAAGAGACTATTTAAAGAACAATAAGAGAGAAAGAATGGGGCTTTTCGTGCAGCCACTTTTGAAAACCCTAAGAGAGAAAGAGGAAGAGAAAGAGAGGAGGAATAGGAAGAAAAAGGAAAAAGAAGCGATCTTAACGTGTTTCCTACATCTGGAGGTTTCCCAACGCTGTTGCCTTCTCGGATCATCCATTCTAAGTTTCTATTTCCTTTTCGTTTTAATTTTATTTATGTATAAAGTTGGGATGGATCGTATGATGATAGATGGTAGAATGTTAATGATGTTCGAACTCTTTTTTAGGATTTTATTTTCATTTAATGATAATCAAATTGATGGTATTTATTAGATGAATTTCGTGATTTGATTGCATTCTTGCATAATTCGGTAACAAACTGAAAGGGTGAACTGAGTGAAAAATAATTAAATTGAATTAATGAGAGTTAGGAGATTTAATAGAAACAGTAACAAATCATATTGGTAATTGTACGGAGAGAGATCCTTTGTGATATTGCAATAGTTTATTAGAGTGCTTCAAATCTAATTAGGATTTTAGATACTTTGTGAATTGAGATATGACAAATTTCATAATCCAACTAGAGTTTATAAATTAAGGCTAATGGTTATAACTAGAGAGAGAGTAATCAGCCTTAGGATCGTCTAAAAATAACACCCTATTAACACATAATCAGCTAGGTTAGCATTAATGATAGGTAAAATCTTCTTTCTTATAACTTGGTAAATTCTTGATTGATTTCCATTGTGCATGCTTGTTACTCAATTGTTAATTTTTTCATGTTTAATTTCTGATTTAATTGGTTGAATTCAATTCTCGTATTTACTTCCCGTGGCTTTATTTATTTATAGTTCATATCTTTTCAGCCTTATATTTTTTAGGATTAGATTAATATCCCTCCTCATAGGATCGACACATCTTATACTACAGTCACAACCCATGCGCTTGCAGTATTTGAGGGCTTATAAATTTTAAAGCTCAAACGATACGATCAAACCTACAAATGGTTTTTATTAACTTAGAGAAGACTTATAACAGGGTACCTAGGAAAATCATATGAAGGTCTTTAGAAGTTAAAGGAGTTCCTGTTACCTATCTACGGGGTATTATAGATATGTAGGAAGGTGTTAAGATTAGAGTAAGGACAAAAGAAGAGATATATACATTTTTTAATCAATATTGGGTTATACCAAGGCTCTTCATTGAGCCCCTTTTTGTTTGTAGTAGTGATGTATGAGCTCACTAAGAATATCCAAGGGGATGTGCCTTGGTGTATGTTGTTTGCTGATGACATTAGTTTAATGGATGAGGAAAAAAAGGTGTTAATGTCAAGTTAGAACTATGGAGGGATATGTTAGAGTCGAATGGTTTTAAATTGAGCAGGATTAAGATTGAGTGGAACCTTTTGGGCCATAGGGTGGCTTTCAATGTGGAGGTAAAGATTGGTTCAAAAGTTATACTATGGAAGAGTGTTTTAAGTATCTAGAATTTACCATCCAAAGCAATGAAGATATTGATGAAGACATTGTATCAGATCAAGGTGGCTTAAATGGAAAAGCGCATCATGAGTTTTATGTGACAAAAAGATAGCACTCAAGCTCAAAGGTAAATTCTATCATTTAGCGATTAAGCTAGCCATACTCTATAAAACAGATTGTTGGATCATCAAATAGGTACATAGTCATAAGTTAATGATCGTAGAGATAAAAATTCTCTACTGGATGTGCAAACTTATTAAAAGAGATAAGGTCATGAATGTAATGTTAAGAGATAAATTAAATGTGACTAATATTAATAAGAAAAAGAGAGATCAGGCTTAGGTGTTTCGGACATGTTAAGACGAGACATCCTGATGCTCCAATGAGAAGATGCCAAAAGATTGTACTTAAAGATTGTTAAAAGAAAAAAATGAAGGCCTAAGAAGGGGGTGATCAAGAATAATTTGGCTTTACTTGAACTTACTGAGGACGTGACCCTAAATAGAAAACTTTGGCATGCTAGGATACGAATAAAGGATCTCACATAAAGAGGTCCTTCTCTTCCTCATAGGTCTTTTAAATATTTTCCTTTGGGTCTTATGTCCTCTATTTAGCCTAAAATTTTAATATGTAGTACTTCCCTGTTATTCATTTGGCCTAAACATTTCCTTACTTAGCCTAAATAGTATCCTGTAATGGTTTGTTGCTCTAGTTATTCACTTTTTTTTGTGTATTTATTTACTTATTTTATATTTTTATTTTTATTTGTTACCTTATTCTATATATATTGTATTCTTTATTGTATTACTTTATTTTTATCTATTTATTATATTATTATTATCTTTTATGTCTATTTTACTTTTTATTTTATTTTTATTATTACTTTATTATTTTAATATGTATCTTTATTGATTTTTTATTTTAATCGATATATGTTTATTATTTATTTATTTAGTATAAATATATTACTTTTATTTTATTTTATTTTTTCTTTATTTGGGTCTGTGAGAAGTAGTCTCTCTACCAGTTTGAGGTAAGATTGCATACTTCTAAACCTCTCTAGTCCCTGTGTTTAGTCAGACTTATACTAGGATGTTATTATTATTGTACAAGATGAGGATCCAAATGCTTACATCGCTAATTTCCTAGCAATTTATGATTTTTTAAGATAAATGGGGCCATTTATAGTGCAATTAGACTGAGGCTATTTCTTTTTTTATTAAGAATCGAGCCAAGCAATGGCTAAACTCTCTTCCTTAAAGATTGATCACCGCTTGGAAAAATTCTTAATGAAATACTTTCCAGTAGCCAAGATGGTGGAGGTGAGAAATGACATCTCTTCTTATACCGAAGCTGAATTAAAGATATTATAAGATATATGAGAGAGATTCAAAGATTTACTTAGAAGATGTCCACATTATAGTCTTCCTATTTGGTTACAAGTTCAGGCATTCTAAAATTGTATGAATCCTTCAACCAGGTAGATAACAGAAGTTATAGTTAGAACTCATAATAGTAAGACACTCAAAGCAACCTAAGGGTTGATCGAAGAGACAACTATGAATAGCTATCAATGGAACTCAATAAAACCAAACATAATAAGCTAGCTATGAATAGTTATCAATGGAACTCAATAAGAGCTAAACCTAATAAGCCAACTAGATTTTATGTTATAGATGTAGTTAAAACTTTGGTTGTTCAAGTTGAAGCTGTTAGTAAGAGTATTGGTGGATTATTAGTTATGAAATAAACAACTCAGATGACGTTATGTGAATTATGTAGAGAGGGACATATAAGCAAAGATTGTCAAGTTGTTAAGGCCATAGAAAAATTTGCAAATATTCAAGCATCTAAATTTGGTTCCAAGCTACTAAAGCTTTACTAAGGAACCAATATGCTTGTATCCATAACTTAGACAATTAAATAGGATAACTTGAAAGCTAATTTTTGAAAGAACACAAGGAGACATGCTAACAATATCGAGACAAATTTGAAGGATCATATAAAGGTAGGCACTTTTAGAAGTGGTAAGGAACTGAGTGTAGGAAAGAAATAAGTTAAGGTGGAGAAGATTGAGACAAAGAAAAAGAATAAGGAAGAAGAAAAAGAAGGCAAACAACCTAAGTTAGTGGAGTAGTATAAGCCCTTTTACCCTGTATCTAGTAAAACTAAAGAAGGTTAGTATGGACAAACCATTTAGTAAATTCCTAAGACTTTTTTAAAAAATTTCATATTAACTTACCTTTTGTTGAGGCTCTTTCATAGATGCCAAAGTATGCTAAATTTATAAAGAAGTCTCTATCAAACAAATGGAATTTAAAGGAACTATCTACTATGACACTTAACAAGTAGTGTTTGGCCATGCTTCAAAACAATCTACTTTAAAAACTTAAGAATTTAGGGAGTTACATTGTCCCTTGCTTAATTGGTAGCTTATCACTTGAAAAAGAATTAGCTGACTTGGGGAACATTAACTTGATGCCCTATAAGTTATTTATGAGATTAGTATTAGGAGAACTAAAACCAACAAGGATGACCATCTAATTAATTAATAGGTCAATTAAGAACTTTAAAGGTATCATAGAAGATTTATTGGATAAAGTTGACAAATTTATATTCCCATAGGATTTTGTCATATTAGATATGGATGAGGACATTAAATTACTTCTTCTATTAGGCCATCCATTTTTATCCATATCTAGGGCAATAATTGATGTAAGTGATGGTAAACTGATGTTAAGAGTGGGAGATGAAGAGGTTAATTTCAAACTGTCTAACGCTTTGAGGCATTTTTTTAAACAGGATGACTCTTATTACTTTCTTGATGTGGTTTATTTTGCGTAATTTTGTAGTTAAATATACCTAAACTTTTTTATTTTATAATTTTGTTTCTATTAGTTTATTCTAACTTTTTAGGTTTTAGTTTCTATAATTTATCTATGTTAACTTTATGGTTTAGTATAAGTTTTCATTTACTTTATGGTTACATGGGTACCATTTTTATCTTTTCCACTTTAGATATGTATTTTGAATTACATATATGAGAGCAGGTGGAAAATTGGCTAAGTCAAGAAATTACAGAGAGTAACATGCTCATGCTAATAACTATAACTACATGCTTATATTGATCAGTGACATAACCATGTTCCACCAAGATGAGAAATGCCAAAATTTTATTATAAGAAACACGATCCTAATTAAGGTTTTGAGATAAATTAATTATTTTTTTGTATTTAATTGTTATTAGGGGAGCATTGTTGACTAATTTGGATGTTTTAGGGATAATGTCTTTATATTTTGATGGTTATGGATTGATTTGTAGTTTATTAGATTTGTTTGCATTTTTTTTACGAATCTATAACTAATTGATTGTGGGATTATTTTATGGTGTTTATTTTTTATGGTTTGATTAATATGTATTATTCTCTTGTTTTGGTAAATTTTGTTATTTTTATATTTTAGGGAATAATGACAAAGATAGCAAATACACCTGACTAAAGGTGAGAAAAAGGAGGAGCTAAGGAAGAGGTAAAGGAGTGAGGGTAGTTCACAGTAGCTACCCTAACAACCAATACCTTATGCCTACCATACATCCCATATTGTACTTTATAATCCTGGCTTAAATCATACAATTACGAGGCTAAGGTGTAAGCCTTATAATGAGAGTTAAAGCATTTATTAGGCTATTTTAGACTAGGTAAGACTTGCTTAGGGAATATGAGAGTCGATTAGTGTTGGCAGAAAGTTAACTTTGGAGTTCCTCACTACCTTTATGATAGATAAGAGGCATTATACCTAGGACGCCATCAAGATATTACAATTTTAGGTGCTCAAAGAGATGCATAGTATGAACTACAATAGACTTTCACTATACATGGGCATGTACTCTGTAACATCCCGTTTCCAGAGAACGGGTCGGACCAGAGAAACGGATCCAAGTGGGGTAAATCAACACATCTCATGCTCATGCATTTGTGAATAGTGAGTTTTGCGCATAAAAATTTATTGTACATGCATTC
>JAOTJB010020875.1:0-10863 GCA_027123815.1 Erythroxylum minutifolium
CCATTCAAGGTGTTTGGTGGGTGGAAAGGTGTGTAACTTGATCATAGATGGAGGTAGTTGTACCAATGGGGCTAGTCGAACTATGGTGGAGAAATTGGGCTTGACATGTAGGAAACATCTGGAGCCATATAATTTACAGTGGTTTAATGATAGTGCAGATGTGAAGGTGACTAGACAGGTACTGGTGCCATTTTCTGTAGGGAGATATGAGGATGAGGTGTTGTGTGATGTGATACCTATAGAGGCAGGACATTTGCTATTGGGGAGGCCTTGACAGTTTGATAGGTGAGTATCACATGATGGGTACACAAACAAGTACTCATTCAAGTTCAAGGGCAAGAACTTCACTTTGTTACCTTTATCGCCTCATAAGATATACCTGGACCAAGTTAAAGCTTTGCAAAGAGAGGAGGGTTTGGGTAGTGAGATAAAGAAAAATGATGAGATGAAAGAGGCCCAAAAGAAAAAAAGAGATTGGCCCAATAGTAAGTGATTGCACATGTGAGGAAAAGAAAGTGGATGTGCAGGAGAGAAAAGTTCAGGGAGAGAAAAGAAGAGTGAAAAGAAAGAGAAAATAGTGAGTTTGTATGCTAAAGGAAAAAACATGAGGAGAGCAACTGGAGAGAAGAAAGCACTTGTGATAGTTAGGTATAGAGAGTGTTTAGTTTCTGAAACCAACCCTTTTGATTCTTTGCCTAGTGTACTTTCATCTCTTTTGCAGGATTATTTAGATGTCTTTCCTGAGGAGATGCCCAAGGGACTGCTACCCTTGAGAGACATAGAGCACCATATAGACTTTGTAGCCGGAGCTCAGATTCCTAATCGCGCAGCTTATAGGAGCAATCCTAAGGAGACAAAGGAACTTCAAAAGCAAGTGGATGAGCTACTAGAGAAAGGACATGTGAGGGGGAGCTTGAGTCCTTGTGTTGTGCCTGTATTGCTGGTGCCAAAGAAAGATGGAACCTAAAGGATGTGTGTGGACTGCAAAGCTGTGAATAAAATCACTGTGAAGTATTGCCATCCTATTCCTAGGTTAGATGATATGCTTGATGAATTGTATAGTGTATATATCTTTACAAAGATTGATTTGAAATGTGGCTACCACCAGATTAGAATGAAACCAGGAGATGAATGGAAAACTGCTTTTAAAACTAAATATGGGTTGTATGAGTGGTTAGTTATGCCATTTGATTTAACTAATGTACCTAGCACTTTTATGAGGATGATGAATCATGTCTTGCATGCATTTCTTGGTAGATTTGTAGTTGTTTACTTTGATGACATCTTGATATATAGCACTAATCTTGATAAGCATGTCGTGCATATAAGGTGTGTCTTGGATGTTTTGAGATAGGAGAAATTGTATGTGAACCTTAAGAAGTGTACATTTTGCATTGATAGACTTGTATTCTTAGGGTTTCTAGTCAGTGCTCAAGGAGTAGAGGTTGATAGTGAGAAGGTGAAGGCTATTCCAGAGTGGTCAATGCCTAAGAGTGTTAATGAGGTGAGGAGTTTTCATGGACTTGCTAGTTTTTACAAGAGGTTTGTGAAGGATTTTTCTACTATTGCTGCTTCGCTAACTGAAATAGTCAAGAAGGAGAAAGGGTTTACATAGGGTAGGGAATAGGAACATGCATTTTTTGAGTTAAAGGATAAGTTATGTTTTGCTCCTATTCTTTGTTTACCTGATTTTGAGAAAGCTTTTGAGGTTGAGTGTGATGCTTTTGGGATTGGTATAGGTGCTGTGCTTTTACAGGAAAACAAACCAGTTGCATATTTCAGTGAAAAGCTTAGTGGTGCACAACTCAATTATCCAACTTATGACAAGGAATTGTATGCTGTGGTGAGAGAACTGGAGGTGTGGTGACATTATCTTCAGCCTAGGGAGTTGAACAGCTTGAAAGGACAAGGCAAGTTGAGCAAGAGACATGCCATTTGGGCGGAGTTTCTAAAGACCTTTCCATATGTGTTTCGCTACAAGCAAGGGAAGAAGAATGTGGTAGCTGATGCATTATCTAGGAGGTACACTTTATTTTCTGCTCTTAGTTCTAAACTTTTGGGTTTTGAGCAGCTTAAGGACCTGTGTGTTTCAGATGTTGACTTTGCTACTGTTTATTCTGCTTGTGAGCATGCTGCATTTTAGAAATTCTATAGACGTGTTGGCTATTTGTTTCAAGGTAGTCAATTGTGTGTGCCTAATTGTTCTATGCGTGCTTTATTTATGCATGAGGCCCATAGTGGTGGATTAATGGACTAAGACTTTGGATATTTTGTATGAACATTTTTATTGGCCAGGAATGCGTAGGGATGTTGAACGTATATGTGCCAAATGTATTGCATGTAGACAGGCAAAATCCACTGTCAAACCTCATGGATTGTATACTCCTTTACTTGTGCCTACTGAACCATGGGTTGATATTTCTATGGACTTTGTTTTGGGCTTACCTAGGGCAAAGAGGGGTTTTGATAGCATCTTTGTTGTGGTTGATCGATTTAGTAAAATGGCGCATTTCATTGCATACCATAAGACTGATGATGTTGTGCATATTGCTGACTTATTTTTCAAAGAAGTTATTAGATTGCATGGCATTCCTAGGTCTATTGTGTCAAACAGGGATGGTAAGTTTTTTAGCCATTTTTGGAGAGAGTTGTGGGACAAGTTGGGTACAAAATTACTCTATTCTACTACTTGTCATCTACAGACAGATGGACAGACTAAGGTAGTTAATACGACCTTGGGTACCTTGTTGTGTGCTATAGTGGGTAAGAATTTGAAAACTTGAGGAGAATGTTTTCCATTTATTGAATTTGCATATAATAGGTGTGTACATTCTACCACAGGTTTTTCACCTTTTGAGCTTGTCTATGGTTTTAATCCTTTGACTGTTTTGGATTTGGTGCCTTTACCTTTGTATGAGATGTCTAGTATTGATGGCAAGAGGAAAGCTGAGATAGTCTAAGAGTTGCATGAGAAGGCAAGACAGGATATTGAGCAGAGGAACAAGGTATATGCAAAGCAAGCCAACAAGGGAGGAAAAATGGTGACCTTTGAACCTGGAGATTGGGTTTGGGTGCATCTGAGGAAGGAGAGGTTTCCTACCCAAAGGAAATCTAAGTTGGATCCTAGGGGTGATGGTCCATTCTAGGTGTTAGCGCGGATCAATGACAATGCCTATAAAATTGATCTTCCAGGTAAGTATAATGTGTCCGTTACTTTTAATGTTGCTGATCTTTCTCCTTTTGATATGGATTTAGATTCGAGGATGAATCTTCTTGAGGAGGGAGGGACTAATGTGAGCGGGACCATAGACCATCGAGTAGGACTAGGCAGAGAGCTAGCCATGCCAGAAGGGCCCATGACCAAAGCTAGGACCAAGAGACTTAAAGAGGCTCTTTATACGTATGTGGGCTTTTATCTTGAGAGGATGGTGAGCTCCAAGCCTATTGGAGGAGAGTTTAATGGAATTGAGCCCAAACTAATCCATTTAACTCAAATCCTTAGACCGAATACACTTGGAGCTTAAAGACAAGAAGATCTAGGCTATTTTAATGCTTCATCACTTAAGCCCAAAAGCATATAGATCCAGTAGTGGTGCAAAACATTATACTATTTATTTAGTTTTTGGACTTTGTTTCTTTGGACTTCCATATATTTTAGCCCAACCTTTTATTATTTAACCTAGGTATAAATATGTATTTCTAGGTCAAAATTTTGAGAACATTTTAGATTATAGTTGTTGAAAAGCTGTCGTCTTCAATAGGGAGAAACATTATTCTCTTGTTCTTGGTACTTTTCGAATCATCTTTCACTTATCAATTGCTTCCCCAATTGTGGCGTGCCAATTGTTCGCTTCTCTGGGTTTTATTTTGATCATCAAGATTGTCTGGAACAAGTTTCCAAGAGGTGTCGTAGAAATCAAACCTTGCGTATCCTTATTTTTTCTTGTTTGTTGAATTCGAAATTTTCATCCTTCTTAATTCCTCAAGGTTGAAAACACACCAAAACAAAATACCCATCGAAACCATCAAATCGTCATCAATCCTTCCGCGGTGCGCATTACAAACAATGGGCTTAATACAATCAGCCCATAAAACAAGTTCATAACCTAAACCAAATAATGGGCTTAATACAATCAGCCTATAAAATAAGTTCAAAATTTAAACTAAATAAAAACAATAAAATTACAAGCCCAAATGATACAATTAACCCTTTTATAAGAGAAATTGTCTTCAAAAATTGGCTAAGTACTAGCCTCTTCATGCCTCCCTTAGCAAAATTACAAGCTTTGGCATGCCTTGTTGTTCCTCTATGGATATCGTGGCCTCATCATGAATTTAAGATGTGATTAAGCCTTGAACAAATCCTTACATAGCTTGCTTAAGCTTTGAAGCTTATTGGCTTATAATTGGTCCACTGGAAATAGAAAGCTTGTCTTGTTGAGTAGTATTATGGCGTTGAATCTCCTTTCCATCCTTGCCAAGGCTGGTTGTATCATATAAGTATAAGCATATGCTGCCTTGAAAAAGAAGCTCTCTTTATATCTCTCTCTTTTGCGTAGAAACTCACCTTTCTCTCTTTCTTTTGATTTTGAACACTTTCTTTAATTTTCTCTCTTTTATTCTTTCCTTTTACCTAACTATTCTTTTTCTTTTGATTTTGTTGTCCCATTTTTATTTTCAGTCTCTCACTCCTTTTTTGCTTCTCTAATCTCACTTGATGTTCACATACTTGTTTAGGAGTAAGGGCATAAGAGTAATAGGTTTTTCATTTATTACAAAGGAATATCAATTTCTAGAGCCATCAAGAACTACTAGCCAATCATATTGCCATGCACACCCCATCAAGATCTTTCTAGCATGCATAGGTACTACGTCACACAATATCCTTATAATGCCCAATAGAGAAAGAAACTAATAATTGCTTATGCATCTTGACTTCTCCACATTTGTTTAGCTATTGTAATTTATATGATCTAGGATGTTCAAAAGTAGGTAAACTCAATTTATCAACCAAATCATTACTAGCAACATTGCTATAACTACCCCGTCAATTATCAAACTTTATACGTTATCATTGATTTAAAAAAGTATGAAAATATTGTCTCTTTTACCTCTTCCTCTTTCACTTGGAAACTCAAAGAATGCCTTTTTTTTAAGCACTCCTCCATTTTCAGCAAACTCTACATCACTTACATTCTGCAAGGGTGGCATAGACTCATCATTTGAATCTGATTCACTTTCACTTGCATTATCCCGTCTTTTTTAATCATCATTCTTATTTGGATATTAAGAAGCAACATGTCCATTATCCAAAAGTCTAAAACTTTTAATATCATAAGTTTTAGTATTTTGAATTTGCCCCTTCTTTTGAGTTCATTGTTGCATTAATTTTAGCTTTGAAACAATGTTATCCTCCTATTTGCTCCAATTTGACTTCCAATAAGTGGAACTCAAATTCTCCCTTTCCTATTTGAGCTCTTCTTCTTTTGTTATTGCACCACTTTAATATTCATACATAATATGTCTTCAAGTTCCACAAGGATTGTATTTTTATCCCTTTCTTTTGAGTTCTTCGTTGAATATAGAAATGGCCTTGTCCTAATTTTTTGCTCCAATTTAACTTCCAATTATCTATTATTTCTCCACTTTAATAGCCATGTATAACATGTCTTTATGTTCCACTTAGTGTTCCAAGTCCATATCTCTAACTTCTCTATTCAGCTCATTCAGAAACTGCATTACGGCTTTCCTATCTTCCTCTAGATTAGCTATAATCATGGTGATCTATATGTCTTTATGGTAATATCACATGTATCATCTATTCCTATATGTCTATAGGTCTATTGCCTTATCACCTCCCACTAAATACAAGCTAAGCCCACCAAATAATTACATAATCAATAAATTCTATGGTAGTTGATTTCACTCTTTCTCCTCAAAGTAGTTTTGGCAATCAAAAACTAACTCCTTTTCCCATTCTAGATAAGCTTTAGCACCATTCTTCCCTTAGAATAGTGGAATTTTCAATTTTATACTCTTTAAGTTATTGTCAACCTTAACTGGCCACTATTAAAACCAAATCGACATAAACTTGCATTTGAGGATTGTTCTCCATCATCTAAGTCATCACTGAAATCATCATCATGCTACCTTGCTTGTTATTGTGCTTTAGAATTCCCTTTATGTATACTTTTTTCCAACCTTTCAAACCGATCTTAAACCACATCAAATCTAGTGGAAATTTTCTCCAATGTTTGCTGCATATTTTTCATATCTAATTCCATGTCAGAAGTTCCTTAAATGCCTTCAATATGATCTTTATTCTTTCCTTGACACATATTTTAAACTTGCAAAAATAATATTACTTTACCTCTCAAACACTCTATACATAGCACTCAAGTTCGTGTTTCACACAAAAAGTAGACATTTACACTCTTTTAAGCTCTTGTATTGTTCCACTCTTAATTATGTTTCCTTAGCTGTTGTTTAAGGAACTAATCAAAACAACCAAGAATTAACTTATAACACCCCAAAATAAACAAATCAGTCCACATCAATTGAGAAAGGAATGCAAAGAGAGGAAAATAAATAAATTCACCAAAGAGGAATGTAAGATTAGAAGAAAACAAATATTCAGTTGAGAGGATAGCAAGAAAGTTGAGATTTGAAAAAGGAGAATTTTAGAATGAGACAAGGTATAAAGAAACGAGTTTCAAACTATATAATAGTGTAGATTGACAAGGAAATCATATATAAGCAATAATTTTTGCATTTGCTTGTAACACTAAGCACCAATATAAGTTCTCTTTTTTATTTTGATTTTTTTGATTCTTTTTTCTTCTTTTTCAACTTATTCAGATTGGATGCAATCAATATAATAAACACAAAATCAAATCTTAGACATCAATTGAATGAACATATTTTTATAAGATGATTCAAAATGAAGGAGAAAACAACATAACAACAAAAGATGCAAAAAAGAATTAAAGAATGGATACACAAACCTGGTCTTAGAGCCAAAGTTCTGATACTAAATGATGTAAACCTTATTGAGAGTAGTAAGACCCAACAACTAAAAATTGATAACTTTGTTCTAGAATTGTCTAAGAGACCAGATGTATAAAGGGAACCTAGACTTGTTGTTTGTATGTTCAAACAAGAACCCTAGTGATAAAAAAGATTGTAAAAGCCACACTCAAGAATAAAGAATAGAACGTAGGTTTGAATTATGAATGGCACAAGCTGGAAACTTGATAAGCTCAAAGAGTACAGTGAAGAATCAAGAAAGAGAATTCTCTATAAAATAATATTGATGATAATTTTGTCTCATACAAGCATGGAATGTGCCTATGTAGAGGAACCTAAAAGACAATCTTAAATCTAATTATGATTTGGATTTAAAAATATTCAACTTGCATAAAATAAATAACTTCTAACAGAAATTTAATTCCCTAATTTGCTACTATGAAATAGGAAAATAAGTCCAAAAATGCAAAATAATTAGTAAGAAATCCCTTGAAAATAGAAAAAACAAATCAAATAGTCATGTTGCCTTGTCATTCTTGTGTTTGTGTCAAATAGTTAACTTCTGACGGTCATAACTTTAGCTATAGAACTCTAAATGACCTTATTCTTAATTTTTTTGGAAAGATTAAAATGTCCTATATAACTTTGTAGTTTTGTTCAACTTGCTATTCTACCATATTCTTGAATTTGTAAGCAAAAAATTGTATTAATCCATTTTCTCAATTAAGTTAACTAGTTTTGAATTTCAGGATTGACTTATTTGCTTATAGCAACATGTAATTTTAGCTCATATGCCTTCAATTAGCTCATTAAGAGCTTCTTTAATCTTCTTAGCCCCTGCCCTTATGATTGTATCTCTATAATGCTCAATGGACTAGAATTATGTGTTGTAATTTAATGACCTTTAGATTCTCGACACCTAGAATTCTTATTAAAGTAGTTTTAGTAGTTTGTGTTTGAATCCTTGTTATAATTGATAAGGAATGTTCCTTTAGGAATCTAGGTTTCTTTTCCTTTCAAGATTCTAGTTCTTAGGCATTTTATTCCTATAAAAAGATGTCTTATTGATGTAATTCGTGGATCATTAGTACAAAAATCAATTTGAATTTTTCTTCACGTTTTGTGGGAATTTTGGTTCTTTAATAAGAGCTTAATACGATCTCATCAAGGTATATTGTGGTGATCATAATTCTTATAGCTTTGGTTCTACTCAGTAAGTTTGGTTAGGTTCAAGTTTTCTTGCTTAATTTGAAGATAATCCTAGGCTTCAAATTCCTTGTGATATGAGTTTTAAGGTGGGTTTCAACCTAAAGTTTGCATTACCAACCCAAATAGGAAACTTGAAAACAACTATAAAACAATACTAATAGGATTTAGGCTTTATAATCATGGAATTTACGTGAATTGTGCTCCATTTACTCAAATCAAGAAGACCAAGTTGTTGGAATTCTCCAAGCCTTATTCTTTATGTATTAAGCATAATCTTCAACAACATGTATAAAAGTGATTAATCTTAGCAATGCATCTGATTCATTTTGAACATCCTTTTTTTTTAATCTCCATTAATAATCTTTGTGAAGCTATCTTCATGTGTTTAGTCTTTGCCCTATTCATTAAACCTCCAATTCCTTGTAAAGGATCATAAGAATGGTTGGAAATACGCTATAGTGCAAGTTGCTCTTCATCATTCCCTCCATCCTTAAGAGGATTTGTCATTGAATCACCAACATATTACAAAGATAAATCAGTAATATTAAAAGTAGCACTCACATTATAGTAGTTGCTTAGCAAATCTAGTTTGTATGTATTATCATTGACCTTCTTTAAGGTCCATCTCCCATAGGCTGCAACTTAGACTTCCTTTGAGTAGGAACCCAATCTATGGGTTAAAAAACAACCTTTATATCCCTCTTGTTGACTTGCCTTGCATATTATTCATTCTTTCTGCTGGACCCCATTTTCAGAGCCCAACTATCTGAATGTCATGGAAGCGTGAGCGTGTGAATTACCTTGTAGGGTTATCTCTATGAACTCTCATTAACCATCTTTGGTTCATCTTCATTCTTATTACATCCCAAAAGTTTCCTATTATACAAATCAAGATATGCTTTAAAGCCAAAGTAGGCTCATAACTAAGTCATGCTCCTCCAATCGATTCCCTCACTTTCTTTCCATTAATCTTTTTCAAATTCACACAAAAGGCTACCAATGTTTTTAGAGAGGTAGAGAAATATGTTGGGAATCTATTGGTTCAATAATCACTTCATTTGCAGGTCGGACGATGAAGTTATTGCCAAAAGAGTCAACCACAATTATGTTCTCAATCATATTGTACCTATCTTGGGACAATTAGCATAACTACCACTAGAGATATTTGATTATAGTAGTTTTAGGATGGTTTCAAAAAGGACTTCGAGATCTACAACTTTTGTGAAGACCTTGAAGAAAAATTTTTTCATCTAAAGGACTTCGTCTAGTGCCTTATCTGGTACCTATGTTTTGTCTAAAGGCCATATCTTTTACGTCTGAGGTCCAAAAATTCCAAACTTTATATCGTTGGAAAGCTAAGAAAAATATCTACAATTTTATGAAGACCTTGAAGAAAAATTTTCTCATTTAGAGGGTCAAAATCACTTTATCTGATGCTTTATTTGGTACCTATGCTTAGTCTAAAAGCCATATCTTTTGCGTTCGAGGTCCAAAAATTCCACAATTTATATCGTTAGAAAGCTAAGAAAAAGATTTAAAACTTTTGTGAAGACCATGAAGAAAATTTTTTTCATCTAGAAGGTCAAAATCACTTCATCTGATGCTTTATCTGAAACTTCATCTGGTACTTATGCTTCATCTAAAGGCCATATCTTTTGCGCCTGAGGTCCAAAAATTCCAAACTTTATATCGTTGGAAAGCTAAGAAAAAAATCTACAACTTTCATGAAGACTTTAAAGAGGTATTTCACCATATAAAGGGTCAAAATAAGACAACTTTATCTCAAATGAAGTAATTAGGTCTGAAATAGATCAGACGAATTAGTCTAAGACAATCCAGACTAAGACGATCTAGCCTAAAACGATTCAGACTAAGATGATCCAGACTAAGATGATTTAGACTAAAACGATCCAGACTAAGATGATGCAGACTAAGACAATCCCAATAATACAGCCGAACATACCAAGCTCCCTCCAAGCATCTCCAATGATTCCTACAACCACTCTAACATCACTTTCAGTAATAATCTTCCATTTTCAGTTCTTCTAATGCAATGTCCCTCCTTAAACATTCAATACCAAATTGATTTCATTAAACTCCCAAATCTCAACTTCATTGATTCATCACATACAACAAATTCTCATCTTTCACTATAGTTGTCCTATATGCATCTTTAACAACATTGCAAACTTATAATGATCGTATCTCCCAATTCCAACTTCCAAAATTTTCATACTTTTTATCATTGGAAAGCTAGAAAGATAATCTACAAACTTTGAGAGTCAGGAGTAAAAACACAATCACATTTCATTATCGTCAAAAGATAAGAGTTTTATAAAGCTTTAATGGGCATTTCAACCCACAATACGTCATAGTCCAAAAATACACAATTTTCACAAAGTAAAATTGCTCAAAAAGCAACTAAGGCCTTGTTTTACAAAAACTAATTTAAAATACAAAATAAGCATATTCTAGAGTAATGCCCTTATGCTTGATCACATGATCTCTTGCTCATCGCCTAAAGATGAGACAGAATGGGGGGTGAGCTTACAGCTCGTGGGTAACAATTTTATAACTGGTAACAAGCAAAACCATTGAAAAATTCACAATGCATCATGAAACACATAT
>JAOTJB010020882.1:0-10863 GCA_027123815.1 Erythroxylum minutifolium
GGAGCAGTATTATGCAAGGTTAGTGGTAAAAGGATATGCTCAGAAAGAAGTTATTGACTTTACATAAATTTTTTCACTTGTAATTCACCTTAATACAATTCGGATTGTCCTAGCTATGTGTGCTACAATTGATCTATATTTAGAATAGTTAGATGTAAAGATTGTGTCTCTTTATGAAGATCTTGAAGAAGAAATTTACATGCATCAACTAGAAGGTTTTGAAGAACCAGGGAAAGAGAACTTGGTTTGTTGGTTGAACAAATCTTTGTATGATTTAAAACAAGGGCCAAGATATTGGTACAAAAGATTTGATTCCTTCATAATGAGTCAATGGGTTTAACAGATTTAGTGCAGACCTTTACGCATATTTAAAGAGGTTTGGTAATAATGATTTCATTGTATTATTATTGTATGTTGATGACATGTTGGTTACAAGCCTTAACAAAGATCACATTCAATATTTTAAGGCTCAATTAGTTGGGGAAATTGAAATGAAGGATTTAAGACCAATAAATAAGATTCTATTAATGCAAATTTATCGAGATAGAAATAACACGAAGATTTGGCATTCTTAGAAGAATTACTTAAAGAAAATCTCTTCAACATGAAAGATTGTAAATCAATCTTTACCCCTCTTCCTGTCAAATTTAATTTATTCTTAAGTAAAAAACCCTAGCAGTGGAGCAAAGAGGAAGGAAATGTCTCGAGTACTATATGCATCGGTTCACTATAATTTGCACAAGACCAGACATTGCACATACAGTAGGAGTGCTTAGTCGTTACATGACGAATCCTAGTCGAGAACACTAGGGGGATGTAAAGAGGATCCTAAGATATATTAAAGGGATCTTAGATGTTTCTCTATGTTATAAAAAATATGAATTTATTATCAAAGGATATGTTGATTTTAATTTTGCAGGCGACCTTAATAAAAGAAAATTCACTATAGGTTATGTGTTTACAGTTGCAGGAGTAATTGAGAGCTAGATGTCTAAACTACAGACAGTTGTAGCACTATTTACAACAGAAGTTGATAATAAAAAGGTTTTCGGAGGAGTTTGGGCACCGAAGAGAGAAAATTCCTTTGTATTGTGATAGTCAGAGTGCTTTGCATATTGCAAAGAATCTAACTTTTCATTCCAGAACTAAACACATAGGAGTTCAATATCATTTGTTCATAAAGTGGTCGAAGATGAAAGTGTGGACATGCAAAAAACACAAAAGAAAACCTAGTAGATGCACTAACGAAGCCAATCAACGCTAATAAATTCATATGGTGTAGATCATTATATAGCTTGACAGAGACTTAGACAGCAGAGAAATGGCAAGATAGAAAGAAAAGTGTGGACATTGATTGGTTCTCAATCAAATCTCTAATTGGGAGATTGTAGGTGAGAGTATAAGCTTCATTTGAAGCTATATTAAGAGACATATGCTTAAGGTTTTAAATATCCCAAAATCTCTTTCCCATAACCTTGTGTATTAATTCTTGGTGTAGATTGTGAGATTTTCCTCTTGTAAGCTTTTTTTTATATGGAAAAGTTTTCTATTCTTGCCTGTGGTTTTTTCCCATATTCATTAAAAGGTTTTTCACGTTAAATCTTGTGTGTCCCTTTTTACCTTAATTTCTTTTATTAGTGTGTTTGCTCTATTCGGGTGGAGTCTATTCCCTATCATTCCTGATGAAAATGAAGTAAAATAAAAAATCTATTAATAACAAAAAATATGGTCTAAGAGATCCATGAATTTACCTGAATTCATTAACACCATTTTAAAGATTTACAATGAAAAAACTTTGTTCATTACAAGATCACGAAAGGAAAGTTTTGGCATAAATTTTAGGAGTTTGTCATGACCCGGAAGCATAAAAAATTTTACTTGCAACACTAAATAGGGAAACAAACTGGGGAAGAAGTAAAAGTCTCTTAGAGCAAATTGAGGAATTTTTTATATTTTACAATCCATTATCTGTTATTTAGTGTTAGTACCTGGAAGTGACATTTATGTTTAGATGATTAATCACAAAAAGAGCTTCTTTTCCCCTCTTGAAGGATATCGAAAGAACTAAGTTATTCCCAATTAAAGATACAGTTAAAGATACATAGTTATGGTTGGATCAATTTTTAGGGTCAATTTGGGTAAATAAAATTCATAAGGTTGATCCATGTAACTTGGTTTTGTTTAGTCCATATGGACTAACTTTTCCAAGTTATAACTTTTATGAGTTTATTAAGGAAGTTAACTATGGGGATGTTCTTGGATAAGTTCAAACTATAAGGACTTTTTTTGAGAATTCCAAACCATAGGAGTTTTTTAAAAATTCCCTAAATATTGGGAGTGCTTTTTTTTTACCCTTAATTTTATTTGTCAACCAAACCTTTTATAACGTTGGTAGTTTTATAAATACAATTGGTCTTAATCATATCAATCTCTGAACAAACTAAGTGTTTGAGGAACTAAATTTTGTTGATGAGAATGACTAAGAAGATGATCTTGAAGGAGACAGTATTGACATGTCAATTATTGCATTAAACTTGAATGATGGTGATGATGAGAATCCCCTTAATGATGGCAACTTTGTACTAAATAAAAATTTAGGCCAATATGATTTGAGCTAATATGTAGTATAATGAAGTTTTAGATTTTTCATTTTTCTCTGTCTTTAGTTGTACTTATATTTAATGACTATGTTAAATTCTATATATATAATATAAATATAAAAATTATAACTTTCAATATTTTATTTTAGGTTTCACTTCCACTTTGTTGTGTTCTCATATACAAACTATGTTTTTGTAGACCTATATTATTCTTGTTATATATTATTTTGATGTAATTAATTATAATATTTTAAGTACTTTGAATTATTCTTAATGTTATAATTGTATGAGAATTAAATCATTTTTTTGTATAGTTATGGTTTATAATTAGATACTAACCAGAATTAGATAATAACACAAAAAGAAGATTAGGGAGAAATCTAGGCTACGCCAGTGGCTAGAAAAATAAACAATGACATGCTGTAAGCAAAGAGAGAGATGCATAAAGAAGGTGACTAGGACACTTATGAGATTGTAATTGAAGAGAATTATTAGAGTTAACTGAGGCACATATGAGACGATAAATGAGAGGAAATGTAACATTTGTTTTATATTATAAGAGAAGGTTCGACCTTTGAATTGGGTTGGACCATAAAATCCAAGCTTGAATCTAGTGCGAAGTCCAAAATTATTTTAAATAATGCCTAAAACCTGTTAAATTTAAGTTGAGTTTGAACTTCAATTAACCTAGATTAGACCCATTAAATTCAAGTTAAGTTCAAACCCTCTTAGCATTCGTAATTATATTTGAATAACGCTTCCTAAAAAATAGATATATGTTTGCCTACAAGGTGTTTTAGGGCAAGACCACTAATTAAAGTTGAATTTGTTTAACCTATTCTTGTAAATTTAAGAGTTGTTTGGTTCCACTTCTGTTTTTCTGTTATAGTTTTTATTTTTATTTTTTGTTTTCAGTTTTCGTTTTTCTTTTAAATAAAAACAAAAACTTGTTTAGTTGTTCATATCAATGTAGATATATTTTTATTATTGATGATAATTAAATATTAGTTAAAACATAAAGATAAATTATTTTTAATTAATTAAATTTATTTTAATTTGTTAAATTATTTATAATTCTTATTAATAATTAATATATCAAATAATGAAATAATATATATTTACTTGATACTAAACCAGATTATGAAAAAATTGAAAAAATTACCACTTTTGTGGTTTTCATAAATTTTGAAAATCAAAAGAAACCAAAACTAAAATAAAAAACTAAAACTAAAAATTCAAACAAACTAATTTTTTTTTTGCTAAATTTGAAAATGAAAACAAAAAACCCATAGGCTTTGCTTGGTTGGCATGGATTCTTGCTTAGGAAAGTAATCTTTTTCCTAAAATTTATATTATCACGTTTGGTTCATTTTTTTAAGTAGTTAGGAAAGTAAAATTTAAGGCCCCAAAATATACCTAGATGAAATGTTACATATTTATGAAAGTACACGAATGATATGAGGTAAAATTTTGCTATGATTTGAAAGTGAAAGGCATGTGACTTGAATTTTGGTATTGATGGACCCTAGTTAGTGAATTGGAATTAATTGAAGCTATTAGAGAATTGAGGTATTAAAATAGACATTTGAAATAGGAAAATTGTCAAGTGGCAAGATAATTTGGTATATGAAAATTAGTATGATTAAGCCTATACTTTGAATGACATTTGGCACCAATGGTTGATTGACAAATGGACCAATGATTATGTGACAAGTGGACCAATTTTGGAGTGACATGTGGACTGATTTTATAGGTGACAAATGGCAACATCTTAAGGTGACAAATGGCAATTTAGACTTGTAAAATGTGGAGTTTTAGAATGGTGACATATGTAGCTTTACAAATGATGACATATGTAGCCTTATAATTGGTGACATATGTGACGTTACAAGTAGTGATATATGGAGGCTTAACTGAGTGACATGTGGAGTCTAAAGTAAATGACACATAGACCAATAGAATAGTAACATATGGATCAATAGAACGGTAACATATGTACTAATAGAATGGTGACACATGGACCAATGGAATGGTAACACATAGAGAGTGAAGGTGGTCAATAAGGTTAGAAGAGGGAGAAAAACGAAAATGAGAAGAGAAGGAGAGAAAAAGGGGAAGAGAAGAGGAGAAGGAAAGAAGTTACCAAGGTAAGTCAAAATTTTGGTTTCAATTTCATCTTCATCGTTCGATCTATTTTACATATCCTTAGAGCACGAATTTGAAGGAAGCAAAAGAATGAAAGTTGTAGATATTGATCTTAACTCGATCTCTGTTAAAGTGGCTTGAGAAAATAGTGGCTAGATCTTGAGTTAAATTTTTTTTCCTAATATTGCCTGTGATAGACCACTGTACAGGACCCTTGTATTAATTCCTAATTTTTGAGGACCTTAGAGTCCGAATTAGTGAAAGTATAAAACATGAAAAATGATTATTGATGTCCTATTAATGCTTCTCTGAAACATTTTGGTTAGAATATGTCTTGATAATGATTGATTGGAGATGAATTGCATGTAAGGTTGATGATGAAGTGTGTTGGAATATGTTAAATGGAGTGTTTCTACTGAACAGGCATATGTATTTTAGCCATATCTTAATCTATAGATATCTAGATGGGATAATTTTTAATTTATATTAAACTAGAGACATGGAGATATAATTTTCATGGAGGATTCGAATTTGAATTCTATCTCTAAGGGTTTCTAAATTTGGCTCGAAGTTGAGTACTAAGTGTTGTTATTGTTTGATAACAGTCTTTAATATTTTGGGAATAACTTGCAGAATACTAAACCAATCTGAATAAATTTGATGTCATTATAAACCTAATACATATAGTAACAATTGTTTAGAAGAAGGAATTACCTAAATATCTCATTTTCTAGGTCAAAATAGTTATACAATACTGACCTAAAACTTTGTCCGGAGAAAAATTAGAAAATTGCAGGAAAAATCGGAGATTAGTTTCTGTCACAATCGTTTCAAGGACCACCACGATCGTGGGAAGTGATTTTCATGGTAATGTTTTGATTATGTAATGGTTGAACCATTTAAGGATGAGGTATATAACTATGATGCTTTTGGACTTAATTGGGGCTTAAAATAAACATAATTTGATGTTGGAAAAGTTGGTTAAATGTGTGATACATTTTGATTGATCGTGATGTTATACTTTAAGGAAAATGATATTGATGACAATGCATCTAAATGTAAAATGTTTAGAGTGTTAAATAAGGAAATAAGTTAGTGTATGAATTCTAGAAAAATCGGAGTAGAATTTATGATTGTATAAGTGTTAAATTCGTATGGATGAAGGAAGAAAAACGTAGAACACGACCATGGATCTTATCCCACAATCATGGCCAGACAAAAGTTTCTGTCACAATCATGGCCTCACCCCAAGATTGTGGCCAGACCTGTGGAGAAAAAGAGTTGTCTTTTGAGTGAAGTTTGAACCATCCAATGCTAAGGTGCTTCCATATGAGTTAATTAAGCTTGAATGAGATCTTAAGTGAACCTAGCTGATGATGAATGAGGTGAGTAAAATAAGTAAAGGGCATTAGGTATTAAAGAATGATTGAAAGATGTTATTAAATGATTATGAGATGTGAATGAAGTAAAAATACCCAGGATAGTCAATTGAGCATGTATTGAGCATGATACATATACATGTGCATGGTTGAACACTTATATGATTGATTAACTTAGTAATGTGTAGATTATGTGTGTATTGTATGATATAAAAACACAAGTTGATCGAGAACATCCAAACACTATCGAACCATCAACGCAGTAACTCACCTAGAATATACTGTGAGTTAACCTAGATGTGTCAACTTAATTATAATTGTTCTTCTGTCTGAGTTATATGTGTAGTAAGTTGACTTAGATGTATTTCAGTATGCTTAAATTGCTCTCGTTTAATTTTTACATAATGAATTGTTACTAGTTTGATTGTGATAATTCCAAACATTAATTGTCCGAAAAGATCATTATTTGGGACTATATTGGAAGTGCACATTGTATGTGAATTTGACTGAATAAGTGTTATTTGACATTATTATTAAGTGTAGGGCCAAGGTCTGATGATAAATGTGAATGTAAAATGTGTATGAAATAAGTGATACTCAATTGAATGTTGAATGTCGGATTCTAATCTGATGTTTGTGATAAATGACTATGCATACCAAGTAAAAGTGATTAATAGCACACGATATGAGGTGATGCATTTCATGATATTGATGTGCATGATCAGATAAAGGAATTGTGACCGGAGTGACCAACTTGAAATAAACCTGGTATCTACAAAGGATATAGGTTAGTAACTGAACTAAGTCCGGTATCCACAAAGGATATGTATTCAAACTTGAAATGAGTTCGGTATCCACAAGAGATATAGGTCCAAACTTGAAATGAGCCCGGTCTCCACAAGGGATATGGGTCATTACCTAAAATAAGCACTCGATCACAACAAAATAAAAATGAAAGTGGACTCTCATGTGCATTGCAAATATATATCTTTACATGTACTATGTGAATATTTGTGAAGAATGACTGAATTGCGTGGATACAATGATATGCTATGTTTGTGTATGTGGATTATATGAATGAGATGAAATGAATGATTAGATTATCCTAAAATGATTATATGAAATGCTTGTGTTCATAATGGACTTGTTGAAATATGATCAGGTCCTAAATTCTGAGCGATATGATATATGGGATTTGATTTTAAGTGATGTGAGATACTGATTAAACCATATTATATACTTATGATATTTATGTCTATTTTAAGTGAGCACATCGATGATGGTTCACCCATTGAGTTCACAATCTCATCAAAATTGCGGACAACATTGTTTTTCAGGTTTAGGAGAAATCTAGCTAGTCTAGTTGAAGTAACTTCTGCATTCAGATATGGGTCAGTGTCGGGATTAGTTGTACCTACAAATGTCTTAGTTATATTGTGTCAAGGATTGTATCTCTCAACTGTTGTATATTGTGCGTGTAAATTTTGGAAATGTAATGACATTTGAGATTGTATATGTTTGTGCATAAAAATGGAACCATATGATATTGGAATGTTTTGTGTTATGTGTGATGGATAAAAAGGTAAAAATGGTGGATTAAAAAGTACAAATGAATTGATTTAACCATCTTAACATGTCATTTTCGTAGAGTATGTTCCTAAATATCCTTTGGTATGTCGAGTATATGCTCTATGGGAGTGGTATGTTACAAGAAACTTACATTTATAATCTTCCTTTTCACTTGAAGATGGATCATTTGTTGTTTAGTTAAGATAGACTGAACTTAAACTTCTCTAAAGTCAAAAGCCACAATAATTATGCCAATATAGTGGTAGTTATGATTACAAAGGTATTCCTAGTTATCCTTCAAAAAATACCTGTTAATGCTACTGATCTCCTTTATTTTGGTCTCTAGGAGACCTATTAGAAAAGGCTTATATTCATGAATGTAGTTTGCAACCATTCTTTCTTTATTCGAGCTATTAAGCCCTCTAACATTTCATATTAGTAAGAGACTTCTTCTTCCTTTTAAAGCCCCTCCTTGTCACTCTCACAAATTTAAAGCCCAAATATGATTCTTCCAAAACTTCTTGAGCTGGAGATTTAGGTTCAATCTCTGCTGCACTCCTCTAGGAAGTCCCAGGTGTACATTGAATAATTTATAAGTGTCATCATTCTCTTCCTTACTTCATGCGGACTGTATTAAGTCATGTGTTCCTTCCCTATCTAGTATATCATTTATATTCAACCACACTTCATATTTTCATTTGGAATTATATCCTCTACCTTTTTATCATCCACTTGAATCAGTTCACTAACTTCTCCATTCTTGAAAATCCTCCTTGTGAGACCCATGTTTATTTTGGTTAAATGCTTCCTAGCTTCCAGTTATAGGTGACAATCAATTGTTCCTTAAATAGTATTCCCCTCTCATCCATTCTCATAATGGGTATCATTTTAGGGAGATCTTTGGAAGCCTCTATTAAAACTCGTATTCTAGCGAAGCCAACTCTTTTTATCGTAACTGTAGATTCATCTGAGCATAGGAGATTCCTTATAAAACTCTCTAGTTGACTCAAACCCTTGATAGTCCAATATCTAATATCTCATTTAGTAACTAGTAATGAAGGAACCAGAATAAAAGAATGGGAACGAGAATGAAAAGTGGGAATTGGAATGAGTATTTAGTATGCAAATACTATAAATGAGATTATGAAAGTTAATAGTTATACCAGTGTTTGGTATCAAATATTAAGAATAGTAATGACAATTTTTACTTATATTTGATTATTATGTGATTGATTTTGTAAATAATTAATTAAAATATTTTATATTATTAATAATTAATAAAAAATTTGTATTCAATAAATAATTAATTAAAATTATTTTTAATGATTCAATAAATTATTACAATAAAAATAAAAAACCCATAATGAACTTATTTTATGATATAAAATTATTTAAATAAAATAAATAAATTATTAAATAAATTAAGTACAGTAACTTACAATGTTAAGAAGCAATCAAACAAGAATAGTGAAACAAAACACAAAGAAAAAGAGAAGAAAAAAAGAGTTTTAGTTGCTTACGTTTATTAGTTGTTCCTGATATCTGATTCCAGGTCACACTCATATCTATCTTGGTAATAAAAATTCAGGATAATTTAAAATCTATTCCAGATATGTCAGTCCTTATCTTATCAATTACTAACAACTAAACAAGCAAAAATTAAGGAATGTAGCTTACATATATATTCTCATGTCTTCATTCCTAGTTACCAAACATACATTAAGAGTATGTTATGTATACAGGGCAATGATACAAATTTTGTACCATACCGGTCAGTACTAGCCAATATTTAAAATACCAGCTAGTGCCATAAATTTTGAAAAATAAAGGGACTATTTTTGCAAAAAAAAAATAACAACCACTCCGTCCCCCGCTTGCCCCCTTCTTTTTTCTTGAACCTCCTTAGTTCAACATGAAATAATCGATTAAACGATGCTTGAGTTAGCAGAAATGCATTCAAATAGAATTTTCTCAACTTTGGCTCGATCATTACAAGAAGTCGCATTCATCGACCCTGAATATCCCAACCCTAATTGGGGAAAATTTAAGCATCGATTTGCAGAGGAGTGGGGGTAATCCTCGTTATGAATAACTCATACAACGGATTAGCAATCCGACACTTTAGTCACAAACGTATATGATCACTTACTGCTACTTTATTGTTTGACTAGTTCTTTTGGTTCAGAACCTTCGTTGGCTTTTGATACACCATCCATGCTTTCCTGTTTGTGCTTTAGAATTTTGATAGGTTGTCGTCCAATCCTTCTTCTTGTTTACTGAGTGCGTCAATCAAGTGTATTTGCTTATTTTACTCTTGCGTTGCTGATTTGTCTCACCTTTGTTACAGGAGAGCATGCTTATTCTCCTAAAGTTGTAATATTCTTTACGTTCATCACTACCACTTTCACTTCTCTCTCTATTGTCTCTCTCTCTCCATCGTTGTAAGCCTTTAATGTCACTCATCCCTTTGTCGCACCAATCACCAGTCACAACCCCTTCTCCCTCTAGCTGTGGTCGCCCCTTCTCCTAGCCACCCCTAGCACGCATCACCGCCCCACTATCCCGCTTTCCCGCCAACCCACTGCATGTTTTTGACTTATCTTCACCCCCCACTCACCAAAGTAAAGTTACTTTGTAGTATTTTGACTTTGATTGAAGATTGAATTCGTGAAACACTGGAATTTTTCATATTGTTGCCAACAACGAGTTATTTTCGTAGACTTACACGATCATATACATGCACATGTAAGTGACCGTGTAAGTCTGCAAAACACACATGCACTCTCGTGTGTGATTGTGATGACTTACACGGTCGCATACACACCCGTATATGTGACCATATAAGTCACTGATAACTAATTATGATTATATCTCTCAACTAAAAGAATATGCTTATCCATCTGAAATAATCAACATATAAATATTATATTTTTCATAATCATAATAGTACCAGAGAAAAAAGTGGAAACTTCTAATCCAATATTAAGTGAAGATAGAATTCCAATTCGAAGTTAATTAAAAAGTGAAGTTGGGATTGATGTTATGATTGATGTTGGGAATATTTATACATGATAGGTTCATTTATGTTTTATATAATCCAATATAAGTGAAACGTTGGTAATCAAGTTGGGAGACTCTTTGATATATTTTAATATCGATACCAAATTATC
>JAOTJB010020893.1:0-10863 GCA_027123815.1 Erythroxylum minutifolium
AGAAGAGTCACTCTAGTTAGACAAATTGGAGTATAGCCACTGCATTCAAGTAAGAGAAAGAGGTCGGGATCAGTTCACGTCTGCATTAGTATTTCCTTATTTTTGTATCAAAATATGTATTCACAAGTATTTTCCAATGTGAATGTAAATGATTTTGAATTGTAATGGTTGTGATATTGTGTTTGAAAATGTTTATGAATAAAAATGGGCCCGATTTATTTATTGATTTTCGTAATATAAGTGCATTGTTTTAAAAGAAAAGAAATTTCTGTATTGAATTTGAGTGATTGACTATTCTAGCATACCACCCTCGCAGGGTATGTTCTCGAACATCACTCAGGATGTGAGGTACGTGTCATGCGAGAGTGGGGTGCTACATGCAATTACAATAACTGTTTCAATTATAAAAAGGTCATTGATGGGTCATTTATTTATTTACTATTATAAGTTGATGACATGTTGATAGCAACCAAAGATAAATCAGAAATAGTAAAGGTGAAAGCTCAACTTATTAGAGAGTTTGAAAAGAAAGATTTGGGTGCAACAAAGAAGATACTTGGCACAGATATTTTGAGAGACAGAAAAGCAGGTAAATTGTATTTAACCCAAAAGGGTTATATTGAGAAAGTTTTGCATAGATTCAATATGCAAAATGCAAAACCTGTTACGACTCTATTAGCTGCACATTTTAGACTTTCCTCTGCTTTATCTCCTAAATCAGATGAAGATATTGATTATATGTCACGAGTCCCATATTCGAGTGCAGTTAGATCTCTCATGTATGTTATGGTGTGCACACATCCAGATTTATCGTATGCTATTAGTGTAATTAGTAGATACATGGTGAATCCAGGTAAAGAGCATTGGAAAGTAGTTTAGCTTGGTTCTACTGATGTTTTTTTGTAATTTGGAAGAACTAGAGATTGGATTTTTGGATATGTTAATTCTGATTTTGAAAGTGAACTTGATAAGAGAAGATTGCTTACAAGATATATGTTTACTGTTAGTGGTTGTACTATCAGTTGGAAAGCTTCTTTATAGACTACTGTGGCCTTGTCTTCCACTGAGGCTAAGTATATGATGGTTACAGAGGCCTTTAAAGAAGCTATTTGGTTTAGAGGTTTGTTTGCTGAACTTTGTTATGATATGCAAGTTACTACGATTTTTTATGATAGTTAAAGTGATATCTTTAAAGATCAAATGTTTCATGAGAGAACAAAGCATATTAATGTTCGTTATCATTTTGTACGTGAGGTCATTGCTCATAGTGACATTATTGTGAAGAAGGTTAGTACCCATGATAATCCAGCTGATATGATAACTAAGGCACTTCCTGTAACCAAGTTTAAGCAGTTGGTATTCCTTATTGAGATTAGCCCTTAAGGGCTTTTGGTAGAAGAGGTGGATAGTTTTTCGCTTTGAAGGTTGAAGACTTCTTACAATAGAATTCATGTCAAGGTAAAGATTATTAAAGTTTGGGACCCAAATTCTGTTTTAGTCTAGCTCAAAAAGTTCAAAGTGTGATAGTTTTGTAAAAATTAAATTATAGCCTACATAGAGCCCACTTGAAATTAGGGTTTACTTTATATATCTTGTTTTATGCTAGGGTGAGTAAGTAATATATTTTGTGAGCCATCCTAAGCTCTCTGCTTTTGTATTCATCCGTTTCATAGTGAAGCTCTCCTCCTCTATCCGTGGTTTTCTCCCCGAGTTGGGGTTTCCACGTAAAATCTGTGTGTTTTTCTTTTGTTTCTATTGTTTACTATCTCGTTTTGTCCACACAAATTTTTTATCTGATGTGACATAAGTAAGACATGTGTTAGCTACATGTCCAATCACATCAACACCATTAGTTAGGAATTAACGGTGAAATTTTTTAAAAAAAATTAGAAAGTAGGATCATTTAATGCCACTTTTTAAAGTTCAAACTTATATTACAAAATTAAGTCAAGTCTGAGATTTTTTCATAATTTACCCAAATTTAAATACTCAATACTTTCAAAAGTTAATAAAATTAAAAATTTTAAACCCTTATTTTTATTAGTATTGTATATGTTGACCAATCACATTAATATTGATTCTCTTTTAGTGGCTCGCTAATCCGATAATTCTTTTTTTTTTCATCTTGATCCTTGTATATGATGTCTTTATGACCACTAGTTGTTTTTGGAAATTAAAGTATATTAGATTTCTTAAAAAAGAAAAAAAGTGCAAAGCCTTAAAAGAGTACAAGTTCTATAAAGTAAAGAACGAATATAATGTTTACATAAAGCTTAAGTAATGGCCAGATGATGAGCAGCTAGTTAAAAAACTTACTTCTCATAAATAGTATATAAAGCTATTTAATTCTCTAAATTGTACCTTGTATGATAAGGCTTTAGATTCCTATTTTCTACTGTTATACTCCTTCACATACAGAAACTTTTAAAGATTGAAGTAACAAGTGAGATGGGAAGAAAGTTTAAGATTTTTACCCTTAATCTAAGCATTGTTCCTGTATACTAGGTTTTGTATCTCCATCTAAGACTTCCCAAAGAGTCTATCATTCCTCTCCTTTTAGATTGAATAAATTGTATAACTAAATGCAATTATAAGTACGAAATGATCATCCTTGGATAATAGTGAGAGATCATAGGCTTAAAAAATGACTCTATACCACTATGTTTCTTTTCAAAAGTGACCATATAATTTTTTAATACTTAACCAAAGTTCCTTTAAGTATGAGTAGCTGAAGAATAAATGGTTTATATACTCTTAAGTTTGCAAATAGAGGTTAGATACTAGTTTAAAGATAGGAATACCTTTCAGTCTATCCAAGTATTGATCTTACTTATAATTATAAGCCACAAGATAAAGGAAAACTTAGGCTCTTAGTATTTAGTCTAAACAAACTCGCACCAACTAGATCTAAGAGAAAGTAGCCTTAGAGGCTCTTGACATGAATTATTAGTAAATGATATAGATGAATGCCTCATCTAAATAGGTTTATCCTCCTTACTTAGGTAAGGATTATCAGCAGGAATGTATCTCTATATTAAACCACTTCCCTTACTATTATAGTTCCATTCATCACCATTAATGATAGGTTTAACCTTAGCATTGTCTAGGAATGTTAGTTTGAAGTTTTTAAAAGAGAGGAGGAGATAAAAAGAGCCATCTTCACTTGAGTTGTCATATCAAAGTCGAGAGGACTCACCATTGCAAATTTTGATTTTAATTAAGTTTGCATTATGCCTCTTAAATTTTATTAAGCCTCCCCCTTGCTAAGATTAAGTTACTATTTGTATTAGTAAAATATGCCTTAATATGAAGAATTTGTATGATTAATTCCCATAAATATGTGGCTCCAAGCCTTGACTAATAGCCTCATAAAATCCTTCCTCATCACTAAGATAACTAAAAAATCAGAATGGAGTAATTCTTCTTTAAAAACCTAAAAGGTTGTGAATTTTTATAGAAGTGTGATTAGAGTAAAAATTTTATTGAAAATTACCTTGCTATTTTGGAAGTTCTTTAACTAAAGTTGATTCATAGGAGCTCTATACAAGTGAATTAGTGATCCTACATTTTTAGATATGTAACTTCTAGGTCCAAAAGAGATTACCTGAATTCCTTACAAAGTCTATTAATACTCAAGTTCCCTATTTCTTCAAAGGCTAGCAAAGTGCAATTGAACTCTCTAATGATTGACTATAGATCCTGAATGGATCTAGATAATTTTATTAAAGAATCTAGAAGAGATGACTTTTGAAAGGAAAAATTAGAAGCATAGATAAAAGACACACAAAATCCTCTAGCTCCTTACGTTGTCACTTGCAATGAAAGCATTAATAAGCAATAAAGGAGCTAAATTTCCTAATTACGCTAGGAACATATGTTAACACTATCCTCCCTTTATAACGTTTTCATGGTTAGAAATGATATTTCAACTCTTATTAACGGAATCACAACTTAGAACACTTCTTAACTTTTAACTTAGTTTCCAAAAGATCAATAAAAATAGAGTAATCATAGGCAATCTATTATTTATAGGTTTTATTGATACCCCTTGTATTCCATACTAAAAGGGACATTAAAAATGTTTAAGGGTCAAACTAGCTCTATTGACCTTAGTTTTCCTTCCAAACTTTCTCCTTTCAATAATCTTAAACTCTTTAAATAGAAGTGTCGTATCACTGATAAGTTAAACCTCGGACAAACGTAAAGCTATAATAGGATTAATATCAACTTGGGAATAATAGGCGCAATATCATCATGTCAATCCTTTTGAGTTCCTTATTAAGAGGAAGATGCCTGTTTTCCATCCAAGGGAGCTAACACAGGTTTGGTAATAGTTTTCTAATCCCTTATTAGTAGAAAGCATTGAATTATTTAGATAACATAATTCTAGGAGTGCATTAACAGTGCCTCTATAATTTTATTAATTAGTGAGCTACTCATATTAGGTCCAATCTAGTCTTAGGACCGTGAATTTGTAATCCCTATCAATTCCTAATAATCACCTTTTACAAACTTCTTTCAAGTGGGAATCTATCTTTTCCTTTGGATTCTAGAAGGGGATCGTCATATGTATATGACCTAAACTATGTCTTTATATAATCCTTTTTTTTTCAGTCATCTTTAAAAGTGAGATAAAGTTAGGTAGCTCTCCAAGTTGACCTCCATACAGAATCTTACATATCCAATACATAGGGGCTTCCTAATAAATCCTGTAAGGTGGCTTAAACCTAATGTGGACCTATATTCCAAAGTAATATTATGATTGTTTATCCAAAAAGGTACATGTTTAGTCTTTAGCTCTTCAAAAAGTATTCCAAGCCTTCATTTTTGCAAGAAGAGTGCCTTATCCATCTCCACTACTTTATCTTCATTAGTTGTGGAATTGAGTTTAAAAATTAGCAACCCTAATTCATCCACTAAAAGTTCTTTAAAGCTATAAATTTTCCAATTCTTAATCTCCCAAGCACACAAGGTAGGAAAAGCTAGTTTCCTATCAATGAAAAAATTGACTAAGAAAGTTGTCCATTTCATAGCTCTACTTTGAAGAACATCTTCAAAAGGAGCCACTAAATTACCCCTTTCAGTCGAATTAGGAGGAATGTATAATAGTTTTTTAATAAGAGAAATGTCTTTAAACTCTGGTCTATAAGAGTTTGAGCTAGAGGAGTAGGAAAGATTCCATTAACCATTTGAGCCTAAGAAGGGGGTTGAGAAATGAAGGGAGAGTATCTTCAGAGACAACATCATTAACCTTAATTAGATAATAAGCTTGACGTAGCTTTGAACAACCTTGATAAGTTTAAAGGCGAAGACTCTTAAAAGTTGAAGAAGTATGACAAGATTACGCAAGAGGAGGAAAACCTAAAGCCAAAAGATTGGTCTTGCTAAAATGAGGAAGTGGGAAAAAGATAGTTGAGAGTTCAAAAAAAGTTCCAATAATGGTAAAAAGAGGGGGAAAACAAAAATGACATATGGATTCTAGGGAGAGAACTATGGAGTCTGAATTGAGCTAATTTAGGAATGAGAGGATTACCAAGCTATAGAGGGCAACAAGAATAAGTAAGCCTAAAGGAGCTACTGGGAAAGGGAAGAAGATAATAAAGAATAAGAAAGTCTGTAAGGCAAGCATAAATAAGAACCACACTATGGGGAGATAAGAAGATGAAAGGAAATGAAAAGGTAAAGAAAAAAGACAAGGAAAAAAGAGATGGTAAAGGATGATGATTAGAGGAGAGAAATTGGATGAAGAAAGTTAGAGAAGTTGTTGTAGAGAGAGTTGAGAGTTTCTTCCTTTATCTGTTTTCAATATATCTAAAAGCTTCACCGATATTTATTTCCTTTAGATACCCTTACTAATGGTCTAATTTCGCATATTAATTAATTTTACTTTCAAGTTTTCTCATAAATTACTATTTATGACTCAATCTATACATTTAAATTTTAAGGTTTAATATTTATAATCAAGTCCTATTTTTAAAAAAATAATTAATTCACTATTTCTAAACATGATAATTATGTTTAAGATATTGGTTTTCGGTAACTATTCAAAGCAACTTAACTCTAATATTTCAAAAAAAATTAGAATTTAGTTGTAAGTATAAAATATTTACATATGTAAAATTTGAAATAATTTAATATTAAATATACTATAATCCTTTTAATTGAATAAAATGATTTAATCTCCAAATATAAAAAAGTTATTCTTATATGAATGGTATTAGTAGTCATTGAATTATATTTAAATTATATTTTAGAATTCCAAATTTTGTCTAACTTTATAGTACTAGCTAGAATTATAATAGATATTAATCAAATGCTTAAAGTTCTAATTTAGTACAAAAAGTAACTTATCATTAACTCTTTATTAACATTACTAATATGGATAACCATTTGCATGTCCTTTTACATATGAACACATGTGATATTTAAATAATTATATAATAAAAATAATTTAAAACCCAAAAATGTATTTATTTACCACTCTTTAATAATCTTCGATCTATTTGGCCTTTGCCACTTTGTATTGGCATAAAGGTAACAATAAACATAAGAAGATGATTATAAGACTTGCAATTTACGAGAAGAAAACCTAAAGAATGCTCAAGGTTCTCGCTATAAGCCTAAATCATTTTCCTTTCATGCTCATTAAACTAGACATAGTGTGGTAGAGTGAGTATATATGTGAATTTAGAAAGGCACAACTTGAGGGAGATGATTTTGTAGGTAAGATTTAAAAAAGATTAAGAATTATTATAAGCTTTTCTTTACAACTATTTTGAAAGAAAAAGGACAAATGATTACATGAGACTTGAGATTTTGATGCTTACTTGCTTGGGTGCTATAGGTTACATATGATGATGGAATTGCTAGCTAGTTTCTTAGAGTTTTTAGTGATCTTAAGTTACCTCATCCACTTCATATTGCTACAGTGTCCCTAGATGCAGGGAATAATCTTCCAATTACTTTTAATTGGATAAATTTTTTGTTATTTTTGATAATACACAAAAGTTTGTTGGTGGGAAATGGACGTAAAGAGATGGATTTATTGAATTGCAAATGATATCTTAATTGGATAACATTTTTATAGATGCATGTCAATTGTGAATTATAACATTTAGTTTTCCTAATTATAAGGGAAAGAAATCTCGAAACAAATCACCAAACCTTAGAGATTATCAAAAATAACAAAAGTGGTGAATGGGTTAATTTTTAGTTTTAAATAATTTTTATTGTATAATTATCCAAATATAATGTGTGTTAATGTGCAATAAAACCAAATTTATATAGTGATCACCGTTAGTGATATTAATGAAAAAGTTAGAAATGAATTATATTTGCAGCAAATTGAAATTTTAAGTATTTGATTGATATTTTCAATAGTTTCAAAATTTCATATTAAAAATATAATTTATCATAAAATCATAAATTAAGTGTTTTTAAATCTTAATTTATTTAAATATTTCATTAAAAATTAATACTTGATTTTTTAAATAAATATTATAAACCAATTTTTGTTTGAATTATAAATGCTAAATTAAGAAGAGAGTGAGAAAGGATGCACATATCTTAGAGAACCAGTTTGATTTCATGTCAGGAAGGTCCACGAAATAAGCTATACATTTCCTTAAAAGATCAGTAGATATTACCGGGAAAGACAACGTATATATGGTTTTTATTAACTTAGAGAAGGCTTATGATAGGGTACCTAAAGAAATCAATAACGATAGCAATTCAATAGCGATAGCAATAACATTATCTCCAATTCATTAATCTAATAACGTAGTTGGGCTGCTTTAAATTAACAAAATACATACATTCTCTATAGCATATTTAGCTTCTTATGTCGGAGTCTCAAATAGAAATGGGACTCTAACATTAATTCTAATTTGTTTAATAGTCATTCATTCCTAGAAATGGAACATTTAACTTACATGATACAATTCAATGAAGTCTTTATCAAAAGAAGGTTTATCCCCTCAATCAGCTGTAATCTTTACCTACTCTTTATAATAAGGCTCAGTGAAGCAATAAACACATTCTTTTACTCTTATACTTTGGTACTTATCATCAAGATCGTTACATCTTATCTAGAGATGTATTTTTGTCAAGTCACCAATTAATATCTTATGCTAAGGATACCTTAATCTCAATTAATTCTAGACAACATTTATCTCTCTGTGTCTTGCACTATCGTGACAGAACCAAATAATCTCAGCCACAATCGGAGGAAAACTATGATACGATTATGCCCTGCTTTTTTTCCTACCTTTTTCCTCGAATTCATCACACATAGTAACATCGTTTACACTTTCGATTTATCCTCAGTTGATCACTATAACTATTTTCATGCACTACTCTGAGTCATCTCAAAATTTTAACTATGGGAACTAAATTCAATAAGTCATAGATCACTTCTTATATCGTCTCCAAACATATAATACATAAGTGTTTAATAACATCACTGGTCATGGCAATCACTTTATCGGATATGCACTCACAATAACGAATCAACTTAACCTTGAGAACTTCAACATATATCGTTATCATTCATCTCATCTTCCAGTTATCATTTATTCATCTTACATATGTACATTCTCAATCAATTCAAAATTTTAGAAGCATAATTATCATGAAGTTCTGTTCTTAATTCCACTGACATAATCTTATACTAAATCATAAATCTTATCACATTAATCAAACAACTATTTCAATTCCAAATTCAACCTCTCAATGAAATAATAAATTTTGTTTTCTTTCTACTTTACTTGTACACTTTAAATCTTGTCATTTTTATCATATCTCTGCTTTTCCTCGATCAAGTCACGACAATGTATTCACATCCATATCAATTCAAAGATATATATATAACCATAGTACAATATTGATTTCGTATTTGACGATATAATCACAATTTCAAATGCACAGAATCTTTGTCTATCATATTGAACCACATACTATTTTTTTTTTCTAGATATCCACAAACTTTCATTTTCTTATATTCTGACAGATCACCATTCTTCTCATTACCTCTAACATCTCAACTCTTAATGAATGCTCATGCGTGTGACTAGTGTAAATGTGACTCAGACTAGGGATCAGTTGCAACTGCATGTTATGAAATTTCTAAAATGCATATACCTTGACACATATTTTGAGAAATGCCCATGTACGACACTAAGTCTGGGCTCTGATACCAACTATGTAGTACCCCACTCTCGTAGGGCATATTCCTGAACATACCGTCAGTATTCGAGAACATACTCTATGAGGGTGGCAAGCTAGGATAGTCAGTCAATCATACTTATTGCAAATTTTTTTCATGCATCATACGCATTTTTAGAAAATAAGAATCATTTTTGACCTATTTTATTCACAAACATTTCCAATCACAAGGGTCACAAATAATAAACATATCATCAGAATTCCAGTAAGCATTTGGGCCCATTATAGTTACAAAACTTTTTTTTTAGTCACAACTATTATTACAAACTGAAATCTAGTATACATTGTACAGAATTCATATATATACAAATTCAACAGTTGCTGAAAACAAATCTTCAAATAAAAAGGATGGAAAACAAATGCAGATGCAAACTGTTCTTGACCTCTATCTCTTATTCGATTTCAGCAGCTATGTTCCAGTTTGTCTAACTAGGTATCTCCTCTGAGCTTAAAAAATAACGTTGCAATTTTGGTGAGTTTTGTGAAGTCAGTGAGCGGACCTTCCTCGATGGCTCACTCATATCACATAACACAATTAGTTCACAGACAATTCTTATAATCACCTAATACACATCACTTCACTAATCATCACATTGAATCACGTACACTTTATATTCACTTAATTTATATTTCTCATTCATATCAATAGAAACAATTCACTGCGATCATTTAAAACACACATATTAAATATATACGCAATACTCACGAGACTCACTTTTAATTGTTAGGTTGATGTGACCGAATGCCTGTAACTGTCCTGTATCTATTGTGGATACTGGGCTCATTAATAATTTTCCTGTATCTGTTGGAGATTCCATACTCATTATACATAGTGAACCTTTGGCTCTTAATTACATTATGAGCTTTAAGCTCTTTTTCGGTGACAACTCTGGTCACAACTGTCTTTATCTGTTCATGCATTTATGTAGTGGAATGCATCAAATCTCATATATCAATCAGTCACTCATGTTTACTGTACACATTCACTTTCACATATCATCGAACCTAAGTCTGGCATTCAACAATTGTGTTGAGTATCACTTATTTCTTTGAAATTCACATACAATGAGCACTTCCAATATGATTTTCATGCATCAAACTTCTCAGACATTAAATTTCCAGAATTAACACATTCACATCACATAATAATTCAATACAAAAATTTAAATAGAACAATCAATTAATATGAGACCATCTAGGTCGACACATAGTACGCTCTAGATTAGCATTTACTTCCATGATCTGGAAATGTCTGGATGCTGATAATCAATCATGTGCATCAGCTTCATGCAATACACATATTGTACACACATTACTAATTACATTATCACATAAACATTCAATTGTACACATACGTATATGTGTAATGTATAATGCATGCTCAATTTGACTATTCCGGGTATGTTTCCTTAATCACATTTCTTGATCATTCAAATATCATCATTTGTATGTGTCTAGCTTATTCTTAGGTTTACACCTCAAGAACACTTAGTTATTCTCAATTTTTTAAAAACCAGACCGGACATGGAACCAGTCAAAGGAAAAGTTTAAGGTTTAAAGGTTCAACCGGTAGTGAACCGTTATAAACCGGTATATAATAAATAAGAAGTAAAACTTATAAGAATAAGTAAAAATAAAATA
>JAOTJB010020949.1:0-10859 GCA_027123815.1 Erythroxylum minutifolium
CCCCATTGATTGCACTCCAATACTTATCAAACTTGGAAATCATACTTGAAGCCATGTTTTTTACAACATCATTAGAACAATAAAGCCATTCTCTCAAGGACAATCTAATTTCACAAACTTTAAGGAAATAAACATTTGCAGTTGGATAGTTGGAACTTGAAAATAACTCAGTGACACCATAAAACATCTCCAACTTATCACAAATTTTAGATGTCATTTTCCATTTTACATCACTAGGACAAGATTTAAACTGCACCTCATGTTGTTTCAAACGTTCAAAACCTCTATGTATGGCAATGTAGAAGAAAGCATAAAAAATGTAGAATTCCATCTAGTTCTACAATTAAGACAAAACTTCTTTGAATATGTAACACCCAATTGTCTATAAGCATTAATAAATTTTTCTTCCCTCTTTGGTGTTGTAACCCAATAACTGACACTATTTCTAATTTTTTTCTATAGCATCATAAATTACTAACAATCCATCTTTGACAATCAAATTTAGTATGTGAGCACAACAACGCATATGAAATAAAGATCCTCCCAGTATGAAAGAAGTACATGGAATCTTCTCAAAGATAAGATCAATCATGGCATCATTAGTGGTATAATTGTCAACCGTTAGTGTTGACAACTTCCTATCTAGGTTCCAATCATACAAGCACGCAACCAAATTATGGGATAGAACCTTAGCATTATGTGGTGCAGGCATATAAATGAACCTAAATTAAGTAATAAAATTCATAAATAATTGGAAATTACATTACAAATATAAATACAAACAAATTAATTATTTACCACACAAGGCGATGTTGTAATGTCCAATTATCATCAATATAATGTGTTGCAACAGCTATAAATCTTTTATTTTGATTGCTTGATGTCCACATATCCGTAGTTATGGCAACACGACTTGAGTTCTTATTAAGAAGTTTCATTGTGTTATACTTCTCTAGCTCATAATGTTTCATAATATCCCTTTTTATGGTATTGCGTGAAAGAACCTGTAAAATTTTAAGAGCATAAGCAATATAAGTTCATTTACTTGAAAATGAACAGCTAAAACAAGTAACAAAATAACAACTACTTAATAGGGATTTTGAAACATCTTCTTTTTTTTACCTTGAATAATGGCTGCATAGCACCACAAAACCTTCTAAATCCAATATGATCAACAATGGAAAGAGGATACTCATGAAGTACAATCATTTGTGCAAGCTCTATTCTTGCAACATCTTGACAAAAAGAATAGCTCCCGATAATAAATGTCTGATACTTATCTTCCATAGAGCTTGATGATCGTGACAAAGTTTTCAGTATGCTTTGCTTTGGACCACTTTCGTTATGAAGCAAACAACTATTTATGTGGTCATGCAAGTGTTTAATACCATGTTTAGTTTCGCCAACAAGATTTTTCCCATAATATTTGCATATTCCCTTCCAATTGCCATCTATTTTTCTTTTGTGAAAATGCTCCCATGCTTTTGAAGCCAGACCTTTTTTATTTGGGCTTCCTTATTCATTGATATTCTTTGTCTATGAAATTTCTTCACTTATTTCAATATGTGGAGGTTGAATTTCTTGCATCTCCTCTACCAGATTTGAAGATGACATAAGTGGAACTTGATTGCTTCCCACAGGAATATGCACTGATTTGTTGTCACTTGCCATTTTTACATAATAACAGGACATAAATCAATAAAAAAATCATGACAGTAATAAAGAGAAACAAGAATAAAAATTTAATAAAAGTTAACTAATTTTTCCAAAATAATAATACAATTCCTAAGATAAAATTTAATCCAAAAATTCCATTACAAGAACCTGTGGTTTCATAGATTCAAAACATTGTGAGACCTTAATGTGTGAATAGAAGACTTAGAATTTTTGTTAAACCATAAAGAATTTCATGCACTGTAGGGTTCCATATTTTATGCATTTTTAAAAGCACCATTTGTTAGATTTTCAACTTGTTCTTTTCAATGGCAAAGACTCACACAAAACCAAATCAGAGATGTTTCAAAGTACTACAATTTGCTTAGTTGCTCTGCATTTTCACAAAATGGGACCTAAAAAAAAGACAGAGTAAGTGCAGGGAAGATAACATTCACAAATAATAATAAAATAATGGTCCACTTGATGCTATCCACACAGATGACTTGAAAAAAAGTCATAAACCCACCATGACTTGAAAAAATATTTTTATTAATGAAAATTCATAATTTTTGAAAAAAAAGATGCTAACAAACACAAAATCATAATGACATGATGTTTTCAGAAGATTTTTTTTTAAAAAGGACTAACCTGAATCAAAATCACACAGTGTGAGCACTTTGGATACATCTGAATAATGATTCCAAAGATTCAAGGAATAGGAAGGAGGAAAAATGAGAGAGAGTTCGGAAATAATAGAGACGGCTGGTTGAGGGAGGCTTTTGGTAGATGGAAACCCTAAAGAGTAAAGACTAAAGAGTATAAAATTAAAAATATATAATATATTTCTAAAATTATCGGGGATGGGGATCCCCACGGAGTGGGGATTATTCAACCTGTCCCTATCCCCGACTCTATCTCGGGGGTTATATTTGCCCCATCCTCAATTCTACGGGGTGATTTTTTTCCCAATCCCTGCCCCAAATGGGGAATCCCCGCGGGGATCCCTGAATCTCGAACCCAAATTACCATCCCTACTCCTCTCTACTGGAGCTTGCATTGGAACTTATGACACTTGGCCTATAGCATTCGTGAAAGCCTGAGCAAAGGCTTGAAAGAAACATGGATCCATGGGGTTTACTTGGGGCATAGGAGCAGGAGGCAGTGGCATATTATATTGCACACTAAGTGCCTTAGAATCATGAGCAGAGGGTGTCCCCGTGTCTTGTGGGACATGAGATTCATCTGTACTTCCTTGGTGAGAGCGAGATCGAGTCATAGTTTCTCGAGTTCTCCTTCGAGGCGGCATACTCACTCCTTTAATCTAAAACCATTTAAAATCTTTAGTTTATGTTTCATGTTAGGTTTAAACTTTGCATGTATGCATGTAAAACCTTCTTAAACCATGCTTCATGTAAAACCATCTCAAATCATATGAAACAATACAAAAACATCGCATGTTGTTCATTTAAATCAATGCATGTTCATTTCGTGTTTTAAAAGGACCCATTTCATGCCTAGGATACTCTTAAACCTAGGGCTCTAATACCATAATGTTAGACCCCGTTTTTGGAGTCTAACTCATGAGTCAAACGTGAGCACGTCACTCTGTAGGGTTGTTTGGATCAAAAATTGAAAAGGGCTATATATAAAAAAATAAATCCAACATGCACCCTACACAACGTCACTAATTTTTAAAAAGCATATCTCTCAATTCCGATGTCCAAAAATTTTAAATTTTATATCGTTGGAAAGCTAAGAGGATAAACTACAACTTACTAGAAGACAACTTTGCCTAGATCAGCCTAGATTAATACAGTTTTTTCCATGGAGCTAGAATACGGATTTTTCCTCTATTAATGCTTTAAAAATGTAATGTGAAAGCTTGGAAAATCATGAGCAAAACATAATACATTTCGTTAACTTCAAAAAAGTGGAGTTTTACAAAAAATTAATAGGCAATTCAAGACATAAATGCATCGTTGGACTTATAATACAAAATATAAAATACAAAATAAAAAAATATACATGAATGGGTAATACTTGAAATACGACTAAAGGCTTAAGTTTTCATATACTAACTTAAATACAAAAATATGTAGACTTTGAGTGATTCCTTGACTCTCGATCACTCGATCTCTTACTCGTCATCTAGAGATAGGGAGGAAGGGGTTGAGCTAAAAGCTCGTGAGAAATAAGTTTATAGCAGAGAAATAAGCAAAACCTTTGAAAATATTCTGCCGTAGTAAAATGCATTGAAACCATAAAACATGTATTTCTCAAATTCTCAAACTTATCAAACAAATCATAAACAACATAAGAGATATATTTCTCAAATTTTCAAACTTGTCAAACAAATCATAAACAATATAAGCAAGAATAATGTTTTGGATAGTCTATATAAACATGATGGAAAAGCCTTACAGCTAAACCATATATATGAAGGAGATCTTGCGAAGCTCTAATAAATATGAGGGAGTCCATAATGGAGCTCCATGTCACTAGTGGGTAGGTGGGAGAAGTCTTTAACATGGTCAACGTGCACGTGACATAACATGATAGACACCACAAACCCAAACACAAACATGAATTTCATAACTTGTAAACATATTGCATAAAAGGCACATTTTGGAAACATGATTTCCATAAGCATGATATATTTCAAATACAATTTCCATCATCATTAAGATTCATATACCAAACATGTAGCAAATACTTAAATCATTTAAGAAGCAATAAATGTAATATTTATAAAACAATTGAAATCATTTAAATCTATTGATTAGGAAAATACTGATGGCTTATTAACTCAAACTATAAACATGTAACTCACCTGGATTCCTTGCGTAAAAATTTTCTTAAAAGTGCCCCTCCTCTTGCTCCTCTTGTCTCTCTTGATTTCCTTTAACATTGGCCAAAAAAATCCGATTCAATGGGAATCCAAATAGCATATTTACTAAAAATTGATTCTAGAATACTTAGACCCATGTATTTCCTACGCTTCATGAATCAAAAAATCCTTCCAAATTCCAAAGGATTAAAAAAAATAGGCTTACCTTGAATCTTCACCAAACAAAGAGATTTTTTGGGCTCAAATGGAAGATCTTCTTTTCCTATTTCTTTTTCTCTTCTTGAATAATCTCAAATTCACTATTGAAAACTAAGAAAAGATGAAATCTAAGCTTGTCTTCTTCATTTTCTCTCTAATGGCTAAAACCCTCTCTTTTCTTTCTCTATCACATATTTCACTTCTTCTCTCCCTTCATTTCACATTTTCTTCATCTAATGAAGAAGACAACATTTTCCTCTTCCACTTATACCCTTAATGAGTGTGTAATGTCAATCTTCATTTAATACTTCATGGTTTTTAAACTTAAGTAACATGCCATAATTGCCCTCTATACATTCTTACTGCTTTCATTTAACTAACCAGTGTAATAAAATCCTACTAACACTGTAATAAATAATTAAGCTTCAATAATTGTTCTATCAGGACCCATAATTTATTTAATTCATGCTTAACAATTCTATTTATTCTAAGGAAAAAAATCTAATTCCATGAGTGTTCTATAAAATATTATGCTTAACTAAACGAAAAAAAATCGGAGGCTAACACTTATGTTTAGAAAACATAATCATTTAAATATTAGTGGCTACATAGATGTTGACTGGGCTGGAAGTATTATGAACAGGAAGTCTACATCAGGCTATATCACCTTTGTCAGTGGAAATTTAGTCATATGGAGAAGCAAGAAACAAAAGATGGTTGCTTTGTCTAGTGCAGAAGCTAAATTTAGAGGCATAGCTAAAGGACTTTGCGAACCTCTTTGGAAAATAAGTTACTTGGTGAAATCGGCCATGCATCAAGTTTTACGATGAATTTATTTTGTGATAATAAAGCAGCTATAGAGATTGAGTAAAACCCAATGCAGCATGACGGAACAAAACATGTTGAAGTAGATGGATATTTCATCAGGGAAAAGCTTGAAGCCAAGATAATTCAATTTCCTTTTGTCAAATCAGAAGATCAGTTAGCAGACACCCTTACAAAGGTTGTTTCAAGTAAGGTTTTTTATAACTCACTAGACAAGTTGGGCATTGGGGACATCTATGCACCAACTTGAGGGGAAGTGTTGGCGTGACCTGTTAATAAAAGATTTTGTGGAGAAATTATAGGAATATTTTCTTGTATGGAATACCAAGTTCATAGCCTAAATTTGTGTATAGTAGTCAATAGCTTTCCAGAATAGATTTCTTGTATATGCTATAAAAGCATTCTCTTGTATCTTGAAAAAATATACAAAAAATAAAAAAAAAACTTTTGTGACAGGTTAAACATGGGCTGCTTTAGTGCATTCTTCTATTTCAATTTTTAACTTTGCTCCAAATCAAAAACAGCAACTTGTTTATCTGTTGTTTAATCCAATGGCTTGATCACCAAGTTTGCAAAAGTATCAAAACATGGCTCCTAAACTTAACAGCTCATGTAAAATTACAGCAAGCTTGGTTAATGCAAGAACAACCAATTTAGACTTCATCGGATGCTTTTAATGTTTTGAAAGAAAGCATCAATTCCAACACTTCAGTGTTTATACTAAACATTAATATCAAAGCTTCAATTCTTAGACAAAAGATACCCTAGTTTTAATTTTTGGCAATAAATAGTAGTAACTAAATATAAGGTCATAACATCTTCACGACACGGACCTCTTGTGTATTCTTGAAGAGATACTCGAAGCTTAATCATTTGTAACAAACCTTTGAAAACAACAAGTTTGTAGAAAAGACAAAATACATAGAAGATATGCATATATGCACATAGACACACAACGTAACACATAGAAGATACGCATATGCTCATAGACTCACGACGTTGTAACAATAATCAAATCAAATGAACCCAAGAAGCTCTAATCACATGAAGCATAAGAGAGTATTTGCAGTCTACAGTAAGGAAATGAAGACGTTTTACCTATCTTTGATGATTGAAACATTAGCTAAAACATCAGGGAAAACCAAAACTATATTCCACCTTTTGCGCAGATAGCATATAAAACCTGGCGTGGAAGAGCAGGGATATATATATTGACAGGAATTGTGTAAGTTCTGAAATCAAAAACAACATTAGGCCGTTTTAAGCGCAGTGATCTAATTGCAAAAGATGTGTAGTCATGCTTGTTTCTGCTTTTGTTCAGTATGTGTTGTGTGAATATTCAAGAACATAATGCAGAAAAAAACAGGTATATCATACGTGAATAGGAAGAATGCATTTTCAGAGTTATATGTGTCTCTCCGGAAAGACCTTTTTCCGGACACGTGTCTATAACCCGGTAATGAAGTCAATTCCAACAGAAGAATGTCAATGACGTGCGATGAGAAGGATGCTACTCAAATTACAAAACCACCAAGCATCAAACTTGTCCACTAGAATGAACATTAATTTTCCAGATTACGTGAGGAGTTCTAAAATGGTGGTCACCTCCCCGAGCAGGCGTTCACCGAGTACAGTAGAACATATTGATAGAGCAGTTGATATAAAGAGTGAATTTGCAGAGGAAAAAATGAATAAAAAAAAAAGAACAAAAGCAGTTAACCATTTTATAAATTAGCATGCTTATTTATACACCTATTCAGAAATTATCTCGTACACCATTTCTCTTATAATATATAAATCATATTTCAATTAAATAAAAGCATTTGACTATCGTAGCTAATGCAAATTCTGTCTTGTTTCAACTTAAATTCTTCAAGAAGTGTCTTCAATTATATTGCTGCTTTTCATGCACGAGTAGCGGCCATATACTTGACTTCTATAGTTGATACTTAATACGGCCACAATTGATTGTAACTTAAACTACCAACTTATAGTACACTTCGCCATTGAAAATTCGTAAGTTGAAGTAGATCTTTCTTTATATTAATCTCTAACAAAACCTTAATCAACATATTAAATACAATTTAAATTTGCTGAACTATTACACAAAACATAATCTGAAGAAGTGCCTTCAAATATTTAAAAATTCATTTCACCACAGTAAGTGGTCATAATCTGGATTTGCCATATACTTATTAACTACTCATGTGCAGTGTTGACTCTTGTCGAAACTGATAAACTTAAGACTTACTACTGTTGGTGAAAATAAGACCTCAGACATGATTATCTTCTATTCTTTATTGTTGGGACATTTCTCTAAGGATAACCTTAAATGAATAGGAAATGGAGCACTTACAAGTTTGATATTTTGCATATTAAAACAATGCAGAACTTCTCCATACAATGTTTTTATGATGATTCCATTTTCCTGTTTCTTCTTTATCTCTTCCCTTTCATCCAAAAAACTTGATCTACAACTCTTTAAGTCGTTCATTTCGATTTCCCAAACCAAGTAAAATTTAAGACTATTAACGTATTCTATGCTATTACCTACAACAATCAAGTCATTCACGTATAATAGCTGCATACTAAAAATTCTTTACAATTATAAAAATAAGCACAATGATCAGCTTCAGTTATACAAAAATTTAAGCTTGTCACAAAATAATTAAATTACTGATACCAATATTTAGGTGCGTCTTTCAAACAGTTCGAAGATTTGCTAAGCTAACAAACTAAAGTCTTGTTTGTTTTCTTTCTATAAACCCCTTAAGTTGTATTATGAATATCTTTTTCATTTGATTATCCATGTAAAAACTATGCTTTTATGCTCAATTTCAAGGCCTATGGAGACAAACCAATTCTAATAATAGTTGAGAAAACATTTGATAAAAATTTTTTTAATCAAAGTCAACACCTTATGGTTGAGCATATACTTTCACTGCCAACATGAATTTCAATCTTTCAATATTTTCTTTTCGAATTCCTTTTAATTTTATAAGTCTAAAGATAACCAATTTCTTTTGCACCCTTTTGCTAGTTCAATTAAATCCGAGCTATTGTTTTTATACAAGCCCTCTATTTAATATCAATTTATTATGGATTGACATGCTTTTATAAAAGTAGATAATTCATGTTCTTTTGCCAAAACAACATAGGCACCAACATAATTAGATTGAAACTTTATAAAAGTGACATAATCAACATATTTTTGTGGACGTTTGATATTTCTTTTTGGATGACTTGTAATGACATGAAGATCACCATGTGCATGTTCTTCATCTTGGTTATAGGGATTATTGACGTTATCAATGTTGTGAACATACATTACCATCATTGTCAAGATCAACATAAAAGATATATTGATTAAACTGAAATTCAGCATCTAACTTTCTTCTTTCTATTGGAAGTTCACTTATATTTGTTTCTTTCTCTTTAACCTTTTTAAATATTTCTTCCTCTCGCAAGTATAGCGTCACCAAGAGAAGTTGGGCTAGCCTTTCTTAAATTTTCAATCAAGAGTGAAGCAACCACAACAGCAACGATCATATGACTGAAATGCATAATCAAATTATCCTACGAGTTTAACATGGAATAAATAAGAAAAATAACTTTGTTTCACCATCATTTTCAATATTAAGAGCTTTGAGTTTGTTGATTAGTGAATTAAATTGGTTAAAGTGCATTTGAATGGATTCTTCATCTCTCATTTTTAACATGTACAACTGCCATCATAAGAAAGTCTTATTTATTAATGACTTCCCTTTATAGCTATTTTTCTTTTTTTTATAACCCTTTAACAATTATATCACCTTCTAAATTGAAGATGAATATATAAAATTAGAAGGAAATTTGTTAGAGGCAAAGCATCCTTTTTGGAAAATGTTTTACTTGTCATTTCCTCTGGTTTATTTTCATTTCATATAATATGAATTTCAAAATTGCCTTCACAAGTACAACATTTATCTTCAACTTTTAGAGTGAAAAATTTATTCCATCAACATATGGAATGTCAAATATTATAACGTTCTTCACTACAATAGCTCCTAAAAATTTTGATAAAACCTATTATTGAAGAGTACGTTTGATATAAAAGAGTGAATTTATAGAGGAAGAAATAAACAAAAAGAGAAAAAGGACATAGAACATAATAATATATACGGTTCAGCAAAATAAACCTACTTCCACAAGTGAGAGATTTCTTTATTGGCAAAAGGAAAATTTTGAACTCAAATGTTTTTATGAAAATTTAGTTTAGACTTAAAAAAATTAGTAACATTGAGAAAGAATGCCAAAATTATAAAAATATTCAGTTTAGATACCAAATTAATGAAACCCCAGATTTTTGTATAGGTTCCATTAAATTGGATAACTTCACATTTATTATTATTTTTGTTGGTCCTATTAAATTGGATAACTGGAAAACGAGCCTACCAATAATTTGAGGGTTGTTTTAAGGTTTTCTTCTCCTCTTTCCATCTTTGTCTACTCTCTTCGTCTTTATTAGTTCCAATCAAACTTCATTTTATAATGCTTTCCACAAGCCTTGAATTAGTGTAAAGGGCTAACTAAGAGCTCATACAATTTTTTATGGTAGTATTGATACTTCTGGTACAATGGATAAGCATATTAAATATTCTTTTATTGCATGTAATAAATGTAATTCTAGAAGTCATGTCAATGTCAAAGTGATCAGAACTAATTGTGTTATAGATTATATTTGTCTTCTAAGTGGCACTTGTGTATATGTAAATCTCTCTTTCGATGGCTATGGAATAAAAAAATTGTATTCAGTGCAAGTTATGTAGAGGCTACTATCATATAGTCTATGATGCAACCTATATTTGTCAATAGTGCCTTAAGGGTACATATATTACAATCACTTGTATAAGTTTCTACCCACCAAATTAAACTCTCCTTAGGTTGTGATTGTTTAGATGTAAGGTTTTTAGTGGAATGGAGTAGAATGAAATGGTTTATAATGGAATAGAATGTAAATAGATGTAATATTAGCAAATTGTTGTTTGAGAGGGATGGAAGGTTTCATAATGTAATATCGTAAAATGTTGTTTGGAAGAAAGATTTATAATGTAATATGGTGAAAATTTGTTTATCATTTTACATTCCATCCTAAACCCCCTAAATTGAAGGTTTTTTATTTTTACTATTTATGATGGAATGAGATGTAATATGAAACCCTTCTCTTCCATCTCATTCCATTCCATTCCATTATAAACCCTCCTCCCAAATGATGGAATAATATTACATTCCATCAATAACCACCCAATCAAACGTATCATTAGTGACAATGAAGGTTTGTGTAATCATCTAA